>JAAAKM020004025.1:0-12022 GCA_010016025.2 Alatinidae sp. Z8VKAUB7J3 | reverse complement strand
GACCCATGCTTTTGTGATGTGAGGTCGACCAACAAAAATAGGTGACCCCGATGTCAACACATTCTTTTGCCTTTAGTTGCCGCTTTAGTTCCTAATGACGAATCGGTAGACATCAACGTCCAGCTTAACGCTATTATCCTTTCTCATATGATTCATATATAAATGTATATGTAGCCAAAAATATGATGCAACTAGCATTCGAAATTGCAATGGCAGGCGTCGATGCTCATTGTGCATGGAAGAAAAAATTGCTATCATTAACGCTATGGTTAAATAAAAGGTCCCAACTGTTATCTAAATGTAGGCATGGGAATTGTTTTCTTGTTAACAATTTTAAGGATAGAGAACGTTGATTCCTTAAATAGGGTAAATGCATGCCTAAATGTCAGTTTCCTGATTGGAAAACATTAAAACTGCAGTAGAAATTGACATTGCATTCTCTGCTTAATTCCTATAAATGTATATGTAGATATTAATATTCAATCTTGTAGGAATTGGGCTTATTACAATACAAAACCTATAAGTAGCATTTATTTCTCGGTTGATACAGTCTTTCCTTTTTCTTCTATTTCTTTCAGATCCTCTCTCATAGGGGTCGCCACAGCGGATCCTTTGTGTCCACACCTGTCTATCGTCTGCTCCCTCCTCCGCCACGCCACCCACCCTCATGTCCTCTCTCACCACATCCATAAACATTCTCTTCGGCCTCCCTCTCCTTCTCCTACCCGGTATTCCCATCTCCAGCATCCTCCTTCCAATTTATCCCTTATCCCTCCTATGCACATGGCCAAACCATCTCAGTCTCGCCTCTTTCACCTTATCACCCAACCGTCTTACAGTTGATACAGTCTTTTAAATACTTAAATTATGCAAACGTAATTTATACTCATTGACTGTTATGAACAAAACACCATGCTCTTTCAACTTTTACAAGATTAGCTTCTTATTCTACCCTACAGTTTACTTTGGCAAAAAATTGTATCACCAACAGGACAAAGTAGCTAGGGCCTACATGTCATTTGAGAAAGTCACTAGTACATTCTGTAGATATTCAGCCAGGAGTCTGCCCCTTTTCTTTAACCGATACTTTTCGTCTTTTTTAACGTATATAAAGTCAAACATACGATATTTTTTATCTTTACTCACTAAAAAATGTCGGAAACTAAACAGACTTCAACACTTTATACATCTGTCATGTCGTTGCTTGCTGTTTCGCAGGATAAGATACCTGAGTGGTAGTTGCAAAAGGCAACTAATTAGCTTTACACAAAGTTTATACTACATATTGATATAAATGCATATACTCATAAAATGCTAAAAGCTGCGGTTACGGGCAATAAAACTATATTACTAAAAAATTCCAAGAGGATAGCTCACGAGCTTTTGGTTCAAAAACCTTTTCTAAATGTGAAAAATATTTGAAAAAGGCTTTTAATCCGAAAGTTTCTGAGCTGGTCCATTTTGGTTCATTATTTTAGTTACACCATATTTTCACAGTAATTTTAATTCTTATCTGCCTAACAAAATAGACATTACATCTATCAATTATATATTTAAGTCCCCAATAAATTGGTACTTTTGGAGACCCCAGAGATCCTCCTTGCTCTACGGTTGTGATCTGTAATACATACTTTTGTAATCGTAAACCTCATTAAAAAACGGCTTGCAATGTAGTGTACAATCTGGGAATTATCTTTTCTTAGCCTGAAAATTTCAGCTAAGCTATTTTTTGTTCATGAACATGCTCATGTCAGTAAACTTAATTTTTACATTTTACATCCGTAGATTCTACTCAAGTTTTTAATTAAAGATCTTCCTTTTCAATAGTGAATGGTTTGACAATAACGTCATGTAAAATTTATAGCAAAATTTTAGACAGCAAGACAAAGTTTGAATAGAGAGGGTTTTTTCAAAATGAAATTCTTCTTATCATAAATTGGTGTCAAATTTGAATTTGAAACAGCTATAATGTAAATGCCATTATACTGTAATATGCTGTAATATGCATCTAAATTCTCCAAGCACAGAATAATATTTCATTTCAAAGCTGTATCTTTCACTGTCATTAAATAGAGAATAATAAATGGTTTACTAATATTACTCATTTTTTAAACTGACGATGTATCAATAAACTTTTAATATTAAGCGCGTTTTACTTTATTACTATATATATTATTATTATATTATATTCTTGAAAAGTGCAAAAAGTAGAATTTCACATCGGCTATTAAATTTGAGAGTTCAAAGCTCAAAAGGTCTTTCAACAACTCATTTTCTTTTGAACAGAACACTAGAGAAATAAAAAATATGTCACCACCGGGGATCGAACCCGTGACCCACGCTTTCGAGGCGTGCGCTCTACCTACTCAGTTAGGTGACTTATCTATTTCTCCAGTCGCCATATTAGCTCCCAATCATCTAACGTTGGACATTGACATCCAGTTCAAGGCAATTGGAGACAACCTTTCTACGCTATTCGACTTAACCAAGGAAGAACTTGAAATATTTTCGATTTCTCTAGTGTTCTTTTCAATACTAACATTTCAAATCTCCTTTTTTCGATGAAATTCTTTTTCTCCACAGACATGGCGGTGGTAGTATTATTGCTGTATTCATTTTTTTGGATAAAGTCAAATTCAGCAGGTAAGTTATACTTAGCTTGACTTACTTAACTATGTGGTAATCCAAATCTTTTCACACTTCAAGTCAGCAAGACTTTCCATTTTCTTTAGTCATTTCTATTCTGCTATTCGTTCGACTCTCTGGAATGGCAGACCAATACCTTCGCTGATTAGATCACTCGATCTGTTTAGTGGTCATACATTGCATTGAAATTATCAATTGTCGGAAATGGAATGAAAATAGCAATCAAAAAGGGTGCGATTAAACCTTTTTATCACTCCTTAAGGATTTTCATATCTTGGTAATGACAAAGGTTAATTAAGTATATTATAAACTGATGAGCTCCTACTTCATCCATTTTTGTTATTTCTGCCGTTATTATATATTGAAGAAATATTAAAATATACGATTTCCTTGAAAATTTCCTATATTGCATAGTTCATAAATTTGGTAAGGTTGATTGCAAGCCAGGGACGATCTGTAAGTCTCTGCAATAGATATACCATAGTTATAATACACTTACACCTGCTGACTACATAGAAGCAAGAAAACCTTTGCTATACAGACAGAAAGAATTGGTTTTCTTACTAGGCCTAATCAATTAATCTTGTTTATAATGGATGCTGATTGGTTCAAAACACAAGCCATTCAGACAGAGCAAATTCTGATTGGCTAAAATACAGTTGGGTATACTCTTTCACACATTTTATTTCGGTTATTCTGACGTCAGCACTCTGAGGAGTGTCAGGCGAAAAAATATTTTAAGTACACAGTGTTTTCGCTATTTCGTGCAATATTCTGTTAACTTTATTTAGCAAATTATAACTACTTCTAATTTGTAACGTTACTTAAATTAAATAGTTTTAATATTAATCATCAAAATACGGAACTCAACTTTAGAAACAAATTATTCTAGAATCTACAGGCTGATAAGATGGTAGCTAAAAGAAATTGTAGAGAAAAAAGTGTAACAAAACAAATTTATGACGTTTAAAGTGTAAGGCTCGACTTTCACAAGCAAATCATTAAAGATTCCACATGCAGAGGCATATACTATGAGTAATGAATTCTTCATTTAGTGTCTGGGAAATAAAAGGAATTTTTTGGGCAAAGGGTAACCAAACACATGTTTCCAATTAACATTTACAGCTCAACTTTCACCAACAGACCAAACTATACTATGTCATATGTTAGAATATCGTTGGAAGATAGGCTTTCGGCAAAATTAGATATATATATATATATATATATATATATCGGCAAATATTTAGATTTAACAGTATGATATTTTACTACCACTGGATTTTGCTTTTTCTATTGTAATACACATTCCTATTTTTCAATCAAAACCTTCAATTTTTCCTGTTCAATTATTATTCGTTTTTCACCGTATATTCCTTTACAGAAACTGACTTGCTACTTGCAATAGCAGACACTGTAGCATCTTCAGGAAACACAAGCCAAGACGTTTTTAATAAGAAAGATTTTCAATCATTTTGGGCACCTAATAGAGCATATGTGGGGTCGTGGATCAAAGTAATTTTTCAGTTCACTACTAAGATCACTGGTTTGGAGCTGGGAACACCCTATATTCCAGATGGATATATTATTACATTTTCTTTGTCCTATTCTACTGATGGACTATTTTACTGGCGTGAATATAAGGAGAACAAGTCCGTTAAAGTAAGTAATCTTATCATACTATAACATTATAAAGTCAATCTCTGATCACTTATACCTTCAAAGAAACAGAAAAATAAGTCGAGTTATCAAATGTTCGATTTGTCGAATGTTTAAGTTATCGAATTTTCGAGTTATCGAATGTTCGAGTTATTAAAAGTTCGAGTTGTCGAATGTTCAAGTTATCGAATGTTCGAGTTATTAGATGTTTGAGTTATTTAATTGTCGAGTTATCGAATGTTCGAGTTGTCAAATGTTCGAGTTGTCGAATGTTTGAGTTGTCGAATGTTCGAGTTATCAAATGTTCGAGTTATAGAATGTTCCAGTTATCAAATGTTCGAGTTATTGAATTGTTGAGTTATCAACTGCCCGAGTGTATCAAATAGTTGCAAATGTCAGTAGATCGAGTAATTGAATATTAATTTATCAAGAGTATGAGTTATCGAATGCTCAAGTTATCGGAGTTCAAGTTATCGAATGCTGGATTTATGGATTGTTTGAGATGCAACAAACTTAACTATTTTAATGAGGCTTTACTGTATCTGTTTTTGAAGAGAGATGTTACACCAGGAAACAATTAGGAATTAAGTTTAATAAAATAGCCATTCATTATTTCAGGAAGTACATTACACTACACTTGTATTCCCTTGTTTTTACATGGTGTTGATAATAAACCATTTTAATCACGTGGCTGCACATAACAAATATCAATAAACTAATGTAAAGCAAACACAGCTATATCGTATGTATATATCAGTCAACCATTTTATAACAATTAATTCCCATTTATCATCACATGGGTGTTAAACCTGTAAATTCGTTAAAAGCGTTAGTATGCATCAATAGATTTGTTTATTTCTTGTCTAACGATACTCATAGCTATATAAACAATTTCAATGTACAATCTAGGGGTTTTTTAGCATAGTGGTATCCATATAATTTATATCATTTGTAATTACGATATATATTTTAACTTGTAAAAGGGTTCTCCATACATAATAGTGACTTACTATTTATACTAAGAATCCATATAATAAAACATCGTAAATTACATCAATGTGCTGATAGGGTATCAGTTAAATCAATAATTGAAACTTGGCTAAAAGGTGGGAAAAGAGTTACATAGTTCTCCTATGATCAACATAAGCCGGAAAGTACCAAAGTGTTTGTCTAGGGTACTAACAAAAGCACGACCCCCCTTCCCAAGGAAGCCCCTTTCCCTTTTGGAAAAACTGACCCTGTGGAATGGCCCAATGCTTATCAAGGTTTTCACTGAGAGCTAGCAAAAGCACGATCTCCATTTCCCCTTGTCTCTATCGAAGCCGCATTATCAAAACAGATACGTCGGTGCTCTGTTGAGTCCCATAATGTGAAATTTGAAAGTATTTAGTACCTTAGATTCTGATAAACAAAAGAATTCATTACCTTTTTTGATTATATTAGTGAGAGGCTACCTTTCGCTCTCGTAGGTGTCATTCTCTACATCCTGCTTTGGTTCTCCTTTTACCTATAAATTCTTCTCTCAAAGCTTCCTTACTTTACTCCATCTTATTGCAGTGACCAGTATCTGGCGAAGAAATTTAACAAAATGAACCCGTTACTTAAATCATTATTCAGATTTGCACCACTAACTACCACTTAAAGATCGCTCTAAGTACAAAAGAAAGAGCGAACAAAGGAAATTGAATTTTGCTGCAGAAACGTCTCTTTTTTCTAAAATTTAAAAACTTTTTTTATCTTAACATTTTACCATAGGTTTTCAAAAACGACTTTTCAGTTGATAGTCTGTGGACAAGGCACAACTTATCCATTCCGCTTTATCCAATACAACTTGTTATACACCCTCTAGCGTGGGTTGTTAAACCACAGTGCAAACTATCTTTTTATGGAACGTTTCAAAACTTGTCAGGTAAATTGAATTTTTTTCACATTTCATCTGCATGTAAAGTATTTAACAACTTTCTGATATGTAGTTGTGTTAACAGTAAAAGATTAGAAGTTTTACTCTTCTTTCATGATGTAAGGTTAGTTTCTAATATCTGATATTTCTGGTTTATTAAAGCATTCAAAACAAGAATGAGGTAATTCAGTTTATCATCGAAAAGAGACGATTTGAAATGTTAGTTATGAAAAGTACGATAGAGAAATAGAAAAGATGTCATCACCGGGGATCGGCGGTAGAGCGCACACTGCAAAAGGGTGGGTCATGGGTTCGTTCCCCTGTGTTGACATATTTTCCTATTTCTCTCGTGTTCTTTTTAAATCTAATTCAGTTTATTGCTAGCCTGCGTGCAGACCATCCCAGCTGAAGTGGGTATTACGTCAGTAGTTTCTGTCTGCGCCCAGGCTAGTTTATGGCAAGATATTCAACGATTATTGTAGTTAAAATATCATTGGCACTTCAATTTTGGTACGTTTGATTTTTTTTAGCACAACTTTTAAGAATAAGTTGCTCCTAAAATGCGGTAAGTTTCAAATCATAAAGGACAGCAAGCAACAATGAGGTATACAGAAGACTCTTCTTCTTCTCTGCCTTTGCTTACACTCTGTTGTATGTAAAGGCAATTTACTGATATTAAAACAATAACACGTGTAAAGGAAAGAATACCGCAAGAAAATAAGTTCTCAAACCAAGGAAATAAGTATCTCAAACGTACATATTGTTCTAGATTGCTCAATTGCTGCTGATTTGGGGAGATGGAAACAAGGTCGTGACTCCAGGATATCATGCAGATCCAATGACCTTTACTCCCGAACAGGCGGCATTAAAACTGGAAATTACTGCTGTCTGTATAAAGAGAAAGAGAAAAATTACTTTCGAGTCGATTTCGGTAGAATTGAGAGAATTACCAAAATATCTATTACTGGACATGCAAGATCTAAGGTCGTCAGAGTTGAGATACTTCTTGCTCAAAAGAGTGACACCTGGCTAACGCTAAAAGATCATAAAGGGAACATAGTGGTAAGTTAACTTTATTTTTAATATTGATATGATGGTACGTCAATTTTACATACTTGCGTAGCTTTAGTCCCTTCTGCTCGGAACTTTTTTGACGCACTATTTTTCTTGGAGGCGGTATTTTTTCTAGCCTCCCTAAATTAACTTTGCAGCCCCACGCTCCTCGCCCCCTGCAGCTTGGTACTTTTTGGTACTATCCCTTACAAAAAATTAGTGTAGAAATCTTGCTCTAAGTGTAACCGTTTTTATTTTAAGGGCTTTTTACGTATAAGTTAACCGGTTAACTTAACGTTGGTGTAAATTTTTTGTGAAATTGTTTATCTCTTCTTCGAATTAAGCGGTTTCTCTAATAAGAGTGTCGAAGTTTGTTTACTTGTATCAACTAGTTTTTAAAAATCGTGCAGTATTTTGGGGTTCAAACTTAATGAGCTTTTACAGAAAAGGGTTATTTCGCCGTAGTGTAATTGTTGTAGTTTGAAATGTTTTTAAATTTTTGATCGGATGTTTTAATGTTTGATAAACCTCTTTGGATCAAAATACAACTAACAAAACAAGAGTGAAGTATCAGAAAGTTTCAGGAAATTGAGAAGTTACAAGACAGAATTCGCCTTCGTATTATTTTAAAAACTACTTAAGCTGCTGTAAAACTTTAACATTAGTTGGTCCTTGGTTTACAAAAATTGCAAAATTAAACAATTCATCATCGATGCAACTATTAGACGAAAAGGAAAATGTTTGAGAACCCACATTTGCAAATGTTTTATATGTATGATACATTTTCTACTTTCACAGTATGCCATGCATTAAATACACTTCTGTTGAAAAATGAGAATCTTTTCAGACTTTAACTACCTTACCCGATGTATTTGAGGAACTGTAGACCCGAGGCAGGAGGGGAGGGGGAATATGCCTCCTTAATTTATCTCCGAAACGGCTTGACGGAATTCCTTCATATTTGACACACTCTAGGTATATACAGATTTGCACCCTGGAAATATGGCTCCATACATTGCTCCATAAATTTGAAAAATGTTCAATGAGTGTTCAAAACAGACTAAAATATCTTCCGATTGCATCCGACAAACCCACATACATCAAAAAGTACATAATCCTTGTCGTTCAAACTTTCAGAACATCTGAGAGTAGTGTTCCAAATAATTGGACAGAGCAGAACAAAAGTTAGGGGGGGGGGAATACCTTCCGCGTCAGGTAAGGTAGGGTTAAAAAACTTCTTGTTTGATTTTCCAATACAGGGTGTGATGATTTAAAGGTAAGGGTTAAAATGTTTGATTTTTTACGATATCTTATTAGTATTTCATGGGCGTGACACTTAATGTTTTTTTGAGAGTAGTTGAAAAGAAATTTGAGGAAAAAATTCTGTGATTTTGTAAAAATACTATGACTTTATATTTCGCGAATGGCATGTTTACAGGAGGTTTCCTGAGAGACTCTAAAGAACCTCTATTATCATATAAATATATATATTGTCCTTAAAATTCCATGCTTTAACTAAATATTCAAAAACTTCCCAATGCTAGAAATCCATTGCTCAATTCAGAACCCTCCACTGAGAAGGTTTTTAAAAAGTTAACATTTATAAAATAGTACTTGAAAACTATAATAGATTTTAGAAAACGTCCTTAAATCTCAGTCAAAACTGATTAGTATATCAAAATTAAAGAGACTTCAAATTGCCCGTGGCACAACCAACTCCCCCTTACCAAATAAGGACAAGAAATTGTTTTGCAAAATAGTCACAATTTCTTTAAGCAATCTATTGACTCCTTCTTGTCTTGTATTTGTTGTGTGATTATCTTTAGCGGTTCCGGTGTATTGTACTTCGACCTTTTTTTGCATAATCGTGTAACATCAAGCTGACCTACAATTTTTGGCTATTTTTCAGACTTTTAGTGCACCAACGGATGGCAGAATCATTGATTTAAAACTTCCATTTACTCCTACTGCGAGATATGTACTATTCCAACCAAGGGTTGTGCGAGACAAGCCTCAGTGTCTCAAAGTTGAAATTTTTACGGCACCATACGGATGCAGTAGTAAGTGGAATCAAGTGTATTGCGTGTTTGTATTTTTTACCTTATTCTAGTGAAGGCTGGCTTTTTTAAACCTTCCTGCAAACTTTTGCATTTCCGATTTAGACACGAATTCGAAGCGACACGGTGGTCCAGTGGTGCTGGACTTGCGTTCATCATCATCATCATCTTGCGGCCTCAGCCGAGATAGAATTTGCAACACTCTTTCAGTATTCCCAATCATTCATAGCTCCTGAAAGGTCTTCTTTGGCAATAGATGTGTTACAAATCAAACGACCGGAGTTCGATTCGAGACAGTGGTGCCAAGGTTCAATCAGGTTCACTTCTCGGCATTTTGGCAAGGAATGAATGTAGTATCTGTTTTGATTGATGACAGATTTTTTCTATAATCCGCTAACGGT
The DNA here is from genome assembly GCA_010016025.2 of Alatinidae sp. Z8VKAUB7J3. Classification (NCBI taxonomy): domain Eukaryota; kingdom Metazoa; phylum Cnidaria; class Cubozoa; order Carybdeida; family Alatinidae; species Alatinidae sp. Z8VKAUB7J3. The sequence continues at coordinate 2,309 of JAAAKM020004025.1, read as the reverse complement.
GGTCCTGCAGGGAGATAAAGCTTGCCTCATGGCCTCCTTCTCTGCTTGGTAGCCTAAATTAAGGGGCGTTACCCTTGGACGCCCCAGCTTCCCTTGTTCTCGCCCCAATTCTTTTGTGGTTTATTTATTTATTTAGGGTAGTGTCATTGTTGTATTCACTGCTTATCATGGGTCTTTGATTGAGAGACTGCCAAGGTTCACTCACCCTTTCACCCTTATGGTGTCACTGCAACGAGTACCAACTATGCTGAGAGAAGTTGGCAGAAACTTTCTTCGGGGTAGGAGTGGCGCCCACCCTTACCACTGCAATGGTAAAAGTTGTAGAACGAGCATTTCTTGTTAGTTTCGACTTTGGTCGAGGTGGCTTTGTACTCCCACAGGCAAACTTTAGCAATACAATTCTCATCCTTCAACTTTGAGGATGTCAAGCTTTTCGGCTTTGGCTTCACTTTGTTTGTTTCCATATAATTGGATTTTATAAGGTTTGCAAAACGTGGGTACATTCAGAATCAAACCAAACATATACAGAGAAAAAAGAAAGAAAAAGGAAAAAAGTCGAACAACCTATTATAAAGACACATTTACGGGCCAAACCGCACATTGAAGTAAAATTTTTATAAACAAATGACTAAATTACACTGCATTTTGTTCGATTATCAAGTACTTTACACATAGTACAGTAACAACCAATTACAATTTCAAGAGAAAAGATAAATACGATAGAAATTTTAATACATGCTTTGTTCATTAATGACCTATAATGTGTAGTTTCGAACTTTTTTCATCACTAAAATATCTATTTACATTCAAAAGCTCTTTCCCTCTTCCCTTGAAGCAGTATTGTATGAGGGGTGAGACATAGGGGAACAGGGTTGCCTATTGTAGGATGTACACTAATAATGGGAGCAATAAGGGTTGACATTGTTTTCGTCTGTGCTATTTACTAAGCCAAAGCTATTAATCACTGTTATTGTTTGTTCTTGTAACAAACTATATTCTTAGCTGTAAAAATTAAGTTGCTTTTCTGTCTGTCAAATGTTCAGGGATTCCTACAAAAATTTTTTACCCAATGGTTTTACTCCAAGTCCCCTGGCAATTTTTAAACCAACTTTGGCCGTGACAGACCAAACAGTGTTTACATTCATGAGTTTCGGTATTTATCTAGGCAGTACCTCTTACCCACTGGTACCTCGTGCCGAAAGCGATCATAGCGGGACATTTTACAAGTTGCTTTTATTATTCACATCTGTCTTAGTCTTATTAGCTATTGCCAAGTACTTTAGAAAAATAGGCACTTGATTGAAACAGGTCAATACGGTATATTTAAATTCGTTGAATGTTTTTAGAACCTGTGGATTTACTTACTTTTGAAATAAAAAGAGCTAACGTACTAAATGGATCGCTACTATCCCTTTCTTTAACATAACTTATCTGCATGCAACCATTTTATTAAACCTGCAGTTTTTAGGGTTCTTTGAGGGCCCGAAATACTCCAAGGAGGCATTGAGAATAAGCCTCAATGATCATATCAGAAGTCATTATGTAATACCCCATAAACGCACCTTCCATTACTTGAGTCGGTAATCATATCAAAGTTGGCTAAGGTGGTGGTGATTAGGAAGTAATTTTGACACATCAGTTCTGTCATTTAAAGATTTGTTTGCAAGTTGCGGACTGTAATGGATACCCAAGCAATGGCAGCAGAGCACGAAGAAGAAGAAAAATTGAAGGAAGAGATATAAAACGTGGGAAAGATACAGATAACGAAGACAAATATGAACGATGCACACATAATGGTGGAAATGTTTTGATAGGTTCCTGCATTTATTTTTCTTTGATTTTTTTCCTATCAAATTTAGTCTTTTCTATCAATTTTGACAATAGATTAATAGAGTTTTTGTTCGTCTGTAATCCTATTTCATAAATGAAAATATTTTGTGAAGAAAAAGAATAGAAACATGTGATACAGAATGATCATACTTTTTAAAGAAAAGTCAAACCAAAGTGCTACAAGTCCAAAGATGTGGTAAGAAACGGCCATATTGAAAAGTGTATAAAAAAGTCACAAAACCATTCATGAAAGTAAGAAAAAGATTGTGATTTGACCTATTTTACAGAGTTCCTATTACCACCACCCCCCACCCTCTCCTACGTAAGGTTAAACAGATCAGTTGTGATTTTAGGGTCTCAGTTATTGACGTTTTTGTCTATAGATTGCCCCTCACGTATTGGTCTAAAGAAATATACACCAGGGTTATTCATAGGATCTAAAGGAACAATTTCTTCTGGCAGTAGCTACATCGGCTCTT
>JAAAKM020004024.1:0-12022 GCA_010016025.2 Alatinidae sp. Z8VKAUB7J3 | reverse complement strand
AAGAGTTTTACAGATTGTCCGTTATGAGTTACTACGTATCAACAAAGTATACACTTCTTTTAAGCCAAAAGTAGACACTTTGTAACAAACGTGTCGAGTTACCTTTTGAATATGCATCCTGAGAGTACGTTTCTTCAAATTCAAGCCACATTTTTGACAAGCGTCGAATTATTGGTAGCGCTGAGGATGGATGTGCTGCGTAATAAGTGACTTCGTCCTCCTGATTAACATCAACCTTGTGCTTCTCCAATCTGTCGATAAGTTTTCGTATTTCCTCCAGGCGTTTTTCTTCCTGTCGGATCAGGTCTCCAAGATCATCAAAAAGCATATGTTCTAAATAAACTAATGGTTCCATATCAGCAATAGCCGTGAATAAAGTATCCTTCTTTAATTGTTTGCCATCAAATTCTCCTGCGCTATCCACAAAAGGCCATGTTAATAGCACTAGAAGCCATGTTAGCCTAAACTGCGACAATTGTGTTTTCAAATCCATTTTACTGAATACCTTCATGTTCTTTATTTCAAAATGTGCACCATTATAACATAGTTTTACTTAATATAATGTCAATATAACGATTAATTGGTTTTAGGCTTATTATTTTTATTCTATCATCAGGATAGCGAGCAATATTTTCAAACGATCCGATCTTCAAAAGCACGTGTGAGATGACCTCCCACCCGTTACAAGTTTTTTATCAGCAGGTTCAATGTTGTTATGGACACAACTTATTGTTGACAGCTGATACAGGTTGGATGATAACCGTGAAAAGATCACAGTTTTTGGAAAGTTTTCAACGATGGTTAATTTAAGTATATAATCTTCAAAAGTTGGCCCACTATACGTATTGGGTTTTACAAAATCAGTATACGATTTCAAACAGTTTACAGAGATGAGCGGTAGCAAGTACTATTTCTTTATAATCTTCGTAAAATCTAGACACTATACCAAAGGACAGCATTACTCTGTTGTAAAGTTTAAGTTACGGGTATTTCTGAAGTTCTACGATCATTTTTCGACAAATGTTTTGTAGTAGAGTTGGCATATTACGTCGACTTTACATTTTAAGGAAGAAAACACAAAAATTTAAAGAATATGTATAAAAGATGGCTTACAAGTTACAAAACAATTCAAAAGTTAGATATCATTTTGTCCTTTTCTAACATTTTTACTGTTGCAGCATAGTAAGGTTACGGAAGATGATGAGAAAGTATTAAAAAATGAAATGTGATTATTTTAATTGATGTTTCCTTTTATTGAAATAGCATAGGTTTTAAAAAATATACGAGAATGGTAATTGCATGGTTCAAATGTTTCTTTGTTTTCTTAAATATCCTTTATCAAAACATAAACAAAGATCTTTGAAACCGAGAACAGGTCAGATTGTTTTCAGTATTTAAAGATTGGCCAAAGGTACCATTGACAATGAATTTATACAGCATTCTAACATATAATAAAATTGTTTGTTCGTGCTTTGTGAACCGTAATAAATCAATTATATCATCTGCGACTATTTGGTTATGTTCCAGGAAATACCTTTAATGTGATTGGAGTCATTGACATTGTGAAATGAAGCAGTTGAATGAGGAGGGGCAACCAACTAAAACTTAAATGTCTTAATAGGGAGCAACGACAAGGGGGGTGCAGGGGCATATCTATTCCATTTTAACTCATTTAGTTCACAAAATTTGGGGTATATAATGCTAACTAAATTCCCGGAACAGCTCAATAATTATCAGAATTGTTTATCTGCGTACAACGTTTTGCATTCAATAGGTAATTCTTTTACTATTTATATTAGGGTACCAGTTTATTGTTGCTAAATTACGATAATAATTGTCATCCTTTTCCTATATTTGGTTCTATACCCTACATTATTACAGTTTTAGCACCATGTAAGGGAATTGTTGATATTAGCAAATCTCTTTCTCTGTTGAATATCAAACATATTACATTTCTTAAAATATCTCTCACAACTGGTCTTTATACAGATTTCAATTTGTAAAATATAAACAAATAGGAAAGTGTTCCAATGAGCTGTTGCCACTGGTTCCAGCCCGGTTTGTTCCATCTCGAATGAATTGGTTTTCCCTTACATCTTCATCCTTATGCTGTTGTTGTCCCCTGTGCCAAGAAAGTCTTTTTACGAGAATAGTTTCTTTCCGCAAACTGCTAAGCTGTGGAACTCGCTGGCGTCTGTTTTCCATCTTCCTAAAACTTGAACGCTTTTAAATCAAACGTGAATTCCTTTTTGTTCAGGTTAGTTGTTATTCTCTCTCTCTTTCTCTCTCTCTGTCGCTTACTTTCGACATTGTTTACATTTTTCTGGTCCATACACTAAGTGGCTTTTGTTAACCTTGTATGGTACTACGTCAACTAAAAAAAAATATGGAATATATAGGCTGCAGCAACTTTTTGAATTTTTGTCCGAAAAGAAAGGGAAACAAAAAGGTGCTAATAGTGCATTAAAAATTTAACTTGAGAAGGTAACCCAATTGTTTATGGTAGTTAGATAGTTAGTTAACTAGTTAGGCAGTACCTAGGTAGTTAAACAAAGGCTAGGTAACTATTTTCTGTAATTTCTTGTATTCATCTCCCTCACATGTACAGCCTTTCTCAGATTACCTTAATTTACAGCACCATAGTATTCAATTCACAGTCGAATTTGAATGCAATAAGCATTTGCCGTTCATCGATGCCATTATTTCTCAATCATAGGGGCCTTTTCATAACGTGTATCGCAATCCCTCCTTTAAAGGCCTATTTAAGCGCTTCGACAGTTTTCTTCCCATGGAGTATAAGAGAAGTCTTATTTTCAAACTTGCCAATCGTATGTTTAATTTTGATTTCTTTACTCTTCCTAGGCTCAGTAACACATGCAACTAAACGGAACAAGCTCAGAGTTTTAACTGCAGTACTTCCACACAAAATATAATTGTTATTGTTTCTAACAATAAGAAAACTCTGTTTTCTTTTTAAATAGACTCAAAGGGATAAGGGAGCTACTCAAGCCTTGGAAATTCGAAAGTCTTGATTCGAGTACTCTTTCAAGCGTTTAATTCAACAGGGAAGAAACAAGCAGACCTGTTCTCTTCAATACAAAATGCTTATGATATTATCAATCATTAGTGAACTCTTCACAAAAAACGTGCAATTGTGCACGCGAAGAATTTATTGTACAAAACCTGCCTATTGGCCTAAATAACACAATTGACGTGGTTATTGTTTTTAATGCACTGCGTTTTGCTGGTTATATGCGCTATTACTGTGGGCTATAACAGGACGATAACAAGACTATGTACCACTTTGGGATATGTAAAGAGCTTGAGCCTCAGTCGCAAGTGATACTCAAGAGTTATACACAAAATTATTCCTAATTCTTATTGGCAAATATTTTCTGTAGTCTCGGGGTTGTCGCACAAAAAGCATGCATTAGGGCGTATTAGTCTGGCCCTTTTGGTGTACATGACCTAAGAAAACGTCTTGTTTCCTGTTTGCTAGGAATTTCCTGTATACTCAAGAATGGATTCTTTTTGACGGCAAGTAACCCTTTATACCCATTACCTTTGAACAAAACTTTCCTACAAATGAGTGAAAGCGAGGCTCAGCCTCATTACACACTACATTACACACTTACAGCACGTCCTTGTTTGCAGCTTGATGCAACTACTCCTTGCTAACCAAGAATCTGAGCTTATTGGTCGGATTCAGAGTATGCTGGGCCAAAAGCTAGCCAATATCTGAGTCTTATTTTGTGATTTATTGTAAAACACTTGTACTTGGCGGGCCCTTTGACAAATTTAGCAGATATGCCCGAACCACCAAAATCAATGTTTATCGATATGCATGCCTATAATGAAAAATTTCGTACTCAATGCTAAATTAAAGGCAGCCAAAGTATTTTGTCTCTACAAATCAACTTAATTGTCAGTCAATATGTCTGTACAGTACTCATCTTGTAAAGGTTTTACATCAAAGCAAGACGGCAAAAATTCGCAATTCAACGAGCATCAAATATGTCCATTTGCAACATTCTTTGAAAATATTCCAAATTCTCATGGACAAATATTTTTGGTGGGCTTGGGGCTGCGACCTTATGGCACGCAAAAGGACGCATCAATCTGATCCTGTTTGTATCCATGGCTTACGAAAACACCTTTCTTACCAAGAATTTTTCTTCGGAAATTGTTTCATGTCATATAAGATCGATCGTTATGTAATAGTGTATCTTGCTCAAAGTCTGGTTATGAAACAATTTGTGATTCAGTCACTTTAAACGAGGCTAGCTTAACTAACTCAGAAAAGGTGACCCAGTCTTGAACGAAGCCATTGAATTGTGGAACACGTTCATAAGTTCCCTTCAATGCACTACGATTATCGAAACTAGCTTTGAAGAACGCAGTCAGCAGTTATGCATATGAATGACGTGTATTGAATCTGAGTATTATATGATATATCTATATGTTTACATATGTATATAAGATAGTCATAAAAACCAAACCAGTAATGTTTCGACATTTTGTCTTCTTTAGTCATTACTAAAGAAGAAAAAATGTCGAAACGTTACTGGTTCGGTTTGGATGATTATCTTATATAAAATATTACCAGCTATGTTGAGAGTATTGCTTTTCATGACTAAATTCTATCTATCTATCTATCTATCTATCTATCTATCTATCTATCTATCTATCTATCTATCTATCTATCTATCTATATCAACCATACAATATATTCTGAAGGCTCCCCTAGAGCCAGAGCCAGTTTTTCAGAGTTTTTATATACTATTATACTATTAAAAATCAATCGTAACACTAGAATACTTGTATGCAGCTGTACTATTGTTGTGGGACAAATGCAAATGTTTCTTTCATTTACATGCGGAGATTTAAAGGCATTTGTTTTGAACTCTAGTTAAGCGGAGAATCTTAAGCGGAGAAAATATGTTGCGAATCAAGACGGGCACAAACTTCCCCTTACGTGTACTCTATTTATAGAACACTATAGATTAAATCTTGTCTACGGATGTGGCCGTGTAACAGAAACTATTTAATGATAAATAGTCAGCTAACGCCGCTAATTCATCAATGTCTTTTCACTTAATTGCGCAAGCCCGCCCCTAGGTTGGTCACAGCATTTAATGTCTTCCCTGTTATTCCATTCGTTAGCCACCAGGAAGGGACTGGACACTAGTAGTGATGTTCAAGTAGACACAGTAACCTATGACGTCAAATGAGAAAACTATTAAATTGCGCTGAACGTTAGTCGAAATGTCATTAGTTGCGTAATAGCGCAACGGGAACGTGCATCATTCTATGGAAAACTGTCCATAGTTTGGGGCGTTCTTTCAATGCCAGCTATGAAGAAAACATACTCGTGTCACCCATGCTCATTTATTGATGGAGTTGCGGTAAGTAAATAAATTGTACGGTGAATAAATGTACAACTATCAAAAAGCCTTTACTTGTGTGTTGCAGCGGCGCCATCCCAATTTATCGGGTGGCGTCGGGAGGCAAATTGTAGCTGACTGTTGTAGTATTAAGACTTTAAAAACGCTGTCTATTGCAAGCCTTTGATTAACTAAGCTTGTTTAAAAGTATAAGCTTCTACGCAATTTAAAGCCGGTATCAAGCAGCATTAAATCGAAGTCTTTATCTCCATTCCGCAAAACGTGTTTAAAAGGTATTGCTGCTACTCATAATTGAACTGGTCTAAGTTTCTCACATTATTTTGGTTTTATCTATTTTATTTCTCTAAATAAGTATTTAATTTGGTCAGAAGAAACCACTACATGATGAAAAAAATAGGTTTGGAAATAATTAAGTTCATAAAAATTCCAATAAATAGGTAAATAAAGAATAAAGCTGGCTTTTAAATCAAGTTGATGAGAATTTTGAAGTACATAAAGTAACGCGCATCTTTGTAACGAATGTAAGTGATGACTTACCATATTGACAAACTAACCAACAAACAAAGTAACAAACCAAGTAATATGCTAAGTATGTACTTAATCAATTATCAAACTAATTAGATTAGTACACTACCTAACAAACCCTACTAATTAACTGAGTAGTTAGTTAACTAAAACACTAAACAATCAGCCTGATAACTAAATAAACTACGTAACAAATTAACCCGCTATCTAATTAAATATATCACTAACTACATAACTAACTGTGTAAGGAAATATGCTATCCCTGCATTAAACGTGCAACAACTAATTTCGCATTAAGCGAGGAAGTGAGTGATCAAATTAATAACAAATTAAATAAACACCTTAAACACCTTTTTACATTTTAATGATAAATAAATCAATATGACAGATTTTCTAATGTAGGTAACTAACATTTCAAATTTGAGTTAATTATAACGATGTAAAAATAAATGACTTAGCAAGCAACAGTGCTTATGATAAATCGATTGAAAAATATTGAGATCATAAGACACATTTACAATTAATCAAAGTAATGACATTAATACGTAAACCTTTACTGAAACTGTTAATTATAAAAATTGATGGAATATACTGTCAATAATGCCATAAGACAGATGCGAGACCAGCTATGATGTATGGTTTGGAGGCAATGGCAATGAAAAAAAGAAAGGAGGCAGAGCTAGAGGTGGCAGAACTGAAAATGCTGAGATTTTCCCTAGGAGTAACGAGGATGGACAGGATTAGAAACAACTATATCAGAGGAACAGCCCGGGTAAGACGGTTGGGTGATAAAGTGAGAGGGGCGAGATTGAGATGGTTTGGCCATGTGCATAGGAGGGATGAGGGATATATTGGAAGGAGGATGCTGGAGATGGGAATACCGGGTAGGAGAAGGAAAGGGAGGCCAAAGAGAAGGTTCCTGGATGTGGTCAGGGAGGACATGAGGGTTGTTGGTGTGACGGAGAAGGAAGCAAACAACAGACTGGTGTGGAGACAAAGGACCCGTTGTGGCGACTCTAAAAGGGAGGAGCCGAAAGCAAAAGAAGAAGAAGAAGAAGAATGCCATTGACCCACTTAAAGCGACTGTCCTGACTGATTAGTTTACTTACATTTTCTCTATGTAAAGGCTTCGTAGAATCTATCGAACAATTGATATTTATAGGAAGGGCCGATTGCTATGATGAAAGGGGGGCGTGATTTCAGAAATGGGAGTGACCATAGGTGGTGGGATAAGATATGTGATACGACTTGACTGCTTCTCACATTTGCACAACTCAATACAGTGCAATTATTAGAAGGAATAGCAAAGATTTATGATAAATAAAATGTATCCAGAGAGTTCATATGAAACAAAGCTTAGCAAAAGGTGGGCAGGCCCGTGTTCCTCCAATACCCCGGTTTCTACGGCTCTAATAAGTTTGAGATAGTACTGTCTTTTTAAACTACTGTTGAAATATGTCAGAATAGATGACATACGGAATATCAGAATACGGTAAGAAGCAACTATGAGGTTAGAATAATTAAAACAAAATTGGAAAGAAAGCAAATGTTTGAGTCCTTTTGGAATTAAAAACATAGGCTCTGCACACATAAATGAACTAGGAGATCTACTTACATTGCCATATGATTGGAATTGTATCTGTCGTCATCTGCTTTGGATTTAAAATGTTAAGATATTTTTCTCCCGAATTTATAAAAAAAATAACTGAAAAAATACTTTCGCACAAAATTTACGTTTAATTACTAGATCAGCATATTGCTGGTTTTCTTAAACACATATTAGAGAGAAAAGTCAAAACAAAGGAGCTCTGGCTTTCATTGACATTTTGTAAGTTTGCAAAATAAAAAAGAACGGAACCGTCATATCGCGAAATTTTAGAGAGGGGGGCAAAGATATAGTAATAACTTCGGTTGATTTGAGTATTTGCTAAAAAGTAACTAAATTGAGGTCGTTAAAACGTTATCTTTTATAGAACCTTAGTTATTGCCATATCTTCGCACTTCGGCTGAGATAAAATTGTTTGAGCACGCCGAGTACAATATCATTAATAGCTTCAAAAAATAACAAGAGGAAAACGTCGGTCATTTTCCGTCTAAAGAAATTGATTTACGTTCTCTTCACTTTACGATATCTTGAAATTTGGCAGCCCACTTCTATGCTATCTCTGTGTAAAATGTTTCCATCAAGCATTATATTTCCATTCTTTACCTCAGCCCGCACGTATCTTTCTTTACGCTACAGACAGGCCTGCACAAGTTAATATCAGTCTTTACGTGTCTTCCTCTAATAGTAAAAAGCAGTTATTGTTATAATTTACTTTAATCCCAAATTTTGTTTTCATTCTCATATTTAAATAGGTTCAAGGATTTAACGGTATTATTGGAGATGGTGTTGTCAGCTACTCCAATTTTAAAGTTCCATCAAGAGAAGTGATCTATGAGCCAGTTACGGTAGGAAAAACATATGCTGTGAATACTAACAGGGCACCAGGGTTTGCCACCCTGCAAGATATTGTGTGTTACGAAAAAACCGGTTACTGCGCATGTCGGTTTTTACTGTATCAATTCCCAGAAGACACCAACATTGACGAAGAAGGAAGCTATTTCAACAAGGTAAAGCTTACTGTCGTGAAAAGGATAAACATTGGAAGATTAAAAAATTTGAATATTCTTCTATATTGAAATGCAACATAGCACCTGTTAGCAGGCTGTCTGAGGAATTGACGAAAGCAAGAATGTCTAGCGAGACTTCGTATGCATCTGTTTTGCAGACCAATGTTGTCTAACCGAGCACAGGTCATTTACAGGCATGTTATAAGGTTTGGAGGTAAAAATAGCATTGTAGTTAACTTGGCTTTTAGTAAGCATTTTCTCAGGTGTTTGCTAACTTCCGATAGGCGGGTATAATTTCAAACTTAGAAATGAAAAGTTAATGTAGCCTTTAAGAGTATATGGAAACCATCTGGCGCATATATTTTAGAGGGAGTCGTATATTTCTCTAAAATTATTTTAATTTTGTTGCCGTCAAGATTAGTAGAGTGGTTTTGTGTTGTTATTGGGAGAATTTTGGCAAAGTTAGTGATAGTAAAGCTATGGTTCAATCCTTTCTTTTATTATCTAGTTGTCATAAAGGGACTTATATTTACTTTGCATCGTTTTCTCCATGGATCGAACCGGAGAGAGTGCACCGAAATGCGTTTTTAGCAGTCACGTACAGACCCATCTTACATGTGTACAATTTTAATTAATTCCACTCCTATGTCTATATTCATACCAAGCCTTCTAACTGACAATCACCCACAAAAACTAAAATATCTATCACTTAAAGTACAAGTTCGACTTTAGAATTATCAGGCTCCAACTTTTCTTGCCATCATGCAGATAAACTTTTAGAGTTTAAACTCAATCATTCCAAAACAAATTTCGCCTTCCGGTTAGTTTCATCTCAAGCGTGATAAACACTTTGTTTTGAACTTCTATATCAATATCAGTATCACTTCTATATCAGTATAGCAAGGAACTGAATTTATGCAAAACTGGATCTATAACAAAACTCTCGGTAGATTTAAAGTAACAAGAATGGTTTGTACGACATAACTCTATGTGCAATTTATCAAAAACGGATACTGACTGTTACGTGTGACAGAGAGACAGCATGTTTTTATTTCTATTTTTCTGTGCATTTGATGCCACACACTGTCATTCACAATACTTATCACAAAAATAGGAATCTTGCAACAAAGTCTTCCAAATGCCAACAATGGCAGTTTCTGAAAACATGACTATGGCATAAACAATTTTTCCTTTAAGTAAATCCCACTTATGTCCTTATTTATACGATCCTAATTCTTCCACTACCCATATATCTATGTGAACATGAATACTACAACATGGCTTTCGAAGAAGATTCCTTTATGGCAGTAAACACTGGCTTACTTGCAGATCGAAACAAGTTAAAGCTATCACCAAATCTGCATATACCTCTGTATCATGTAAAAAATTTGATCATTCGTAAATTTGTACTTTCGCCTTTCTCGATTATGTCTTCTTGCTGAACACCAAATTTATAGGAAGAGGTACTGATGTACAACAACATCGTTGAAATCAGATGCAGAAATGTTAAGCGGTGGTTAAGTACTTACGACACAGATACAAGAGGACTTCGATGTTTTCCAAGATGTGCAGGGGAGAAAGTTTTTTACTCTTGGAGTTCAGAGGCATTTGTGCGTCTAAATCGAAGCTCATCAAACATCGAAGTAAGTGATTGACTTTTTCTATCTTTGTCACGACAAAGGTTTAGGAACGGTTCCCAAAAGGAGAGAGGGCATACCGTCAAAAACAATTAACATCGCAGTACAAAAGCAAACAACAAGGTAAATGGTGCAGCAAATGAATGGGAACAGATAGATTGATATACACGTTAGAGTAATATATTTATATCAACCTACCAACAACATTATTTTATTGGAGGGAGGGTGGGGTGGGGGGAATTGACAAGTTTCTGAAAAGTAGAGAATTCATGAACCTAGTGTGTCCCCTGTATCGACCTCGATATGTTCTGACTCTTCATGGCAATCACATTTTAAATAATTTTAGAGATGTAAGGTTGGAAAAGAGACCTGCTTTGTAAAACTAGGAACTACAATTCCGTCACACTTCATCCTTAAAAGCTACTTATGATCAGCTGTCATGATGATGTTAATCAGAGTTCTCAAATCATTTTGCTTTAGAACCTCTTTATTCTGTCATTTTGTCCATAACAGCATACTCGCACAATCAACTCATAGGCAGCCCTTATATAGGCTTTTTTATTCTACCCCGAACGTATCTTAGCAATACATATATGAAATTTTGTTTCAGACCATTCAAGCATCACTTTAATGTCACTCTGCCTGTTCAAACGTTTTTCCCTCCCTTTCCCTCTCCTCTTTAAGCCCCTTTTAAAACTACTATTCTTGTTACATACTCACCTCTTTTTTTTGTAAACTTCTATGCCCTTTCCAATACATGCATACTTTTGTACAACTTCTGCTATTTTCATTCTTTGTCTATGCCGCAATGCCATCAACTTTTCTACTTCCATCCCTAATTTATTACTAATGCCAATTTTAGTTTTTTTATTTGTTCCTCTCTTGGATATTTTGTTTCAGTGATAAAATAACTTAATCGAATATGAGCCTTGTCTGTATTTCCAGCTGCAACGGAAATTGCTATTGTCCATCAATATTCTTCGCAAGCTTTTCCGATCTATCCTGCCCTTTAATAACATTTAATGGTTTTCTCTGAAAATCCCGCAGCTTCCAACAATTATAACGAAGTTAAATTGAAATTCTTGCTTTTTCGTAGTTGCTGAATCACCATTCTCGTCCTAGAGAGGATCATATGTCTTTTAAAAAGGGGTTGCACCTTCCAATTAAAATCCTTACTAAAAGACAATTGTCTGAATTCCTGGAAATGAGGGAATGGCTAGCAGAAGGTCATATTGTTCCTGCAAAACAGGCCGATGAATATCATGTTTTCTACGAGAACAGCGAAAGAGAGCAACTCCTTTTCTTTGCAAGGTATACTTTTGAAGATGCGGGCATCAAGAACTTCCATTTATTTCTAACAGAAAATATGCTAGGTAAGAAATCTTTTTTAACGCATTTGTAAACGATATTGTCATGAAATGAAGCTCAAAATATTAAGGCCTATCTATCAACTTATTTAATTACTCAGGTCCACTGGCAGGTGGTTGGTCTGTGGCCAATTATCCAATCACAATCGCTCTCCAATGTTCTGTATACTTCATTATAGTATCGTCCGTTAAAACCTGGTTCACATAGGAGTAAAATCTGTCGCTAGGTCTGGGAGGAGGAGCAAGTAAGGAGATCGTTTTACTTTACTTCTACTGATTCAAATGCCCGATCCATTCTTTGCAAGCGCAAATAACCAAAACGGAGCATTTCACGTCAGAATTTAGTTTACGGGGTTTACATCCATCTTGTTGATTGTGAAACTTAGGTCTACAGACTTCAAAAAACGATTATCACCCGCAGGATACAACCCCCGTGCTTGCTAAGGAACCTGATTTCCCCTTGGTTTCAAATAGC
>JAAAKM020004021.1:1392-12026 GCA_010016025.2 Alatinidae sp. Z8VKAUB7J3 | reverse complement strand
TAAGCAACTACTTAAGCAACTCCAGGCCTGATTTTGGAAAATTGCTAAGCAACTCGAGGCCTGACCCTGAAAATGGAATTGCTTATAAATAAAACGTGTACTGGCTTCGAGTTGACATCGATAAAATGATTCTGTCTACCAATTACACTTCTAAGTTAATTTCATTTATCAATATTTTCATAATAACTTGAGTGATGCCTCATATACTATAGCCATTTTTGAAGCGGTATACAGGAAACACTGTATTAAGAATGCTGTTGCTACCACGTAACCGAGGTCGTTGAAGCCTAACGAGCGTTTACGGTGCAGTCACGTGCAGAGTACTAAAATGATGACGTCACAAAAATTCGAGGAATCGTAATTATAACTATGTCACAGTGTTAACCCTGCCACCAAATGCCCGTAAACAAAATATCGCGTTCAAATTTCATATCGGCTACGAGAAGCAGCCGTTTGAATTTGGAAAAGCCCTTAAGGAAACACTGTTAATTTTGCTCAGTTCATAAAATTATAAACTGGTTTTATTTTAACAAGGTTTTGATAGGGATGATTGAAAGTTTGAAAGGGCGTATCTCACCGATTACTCAAGGTACGGTTCTCAAATTGGGACAGGTTGTCTATCTCAACAAGGAGAAAGCAACGAGCTGAAAAATTATCAAATTTCTGATATTCATTAAATCGTGACGTCACACTTTAGTACTCTAAATGCCGTTGCTACAACGTAACCGAGTTCGTTAAAGCCTAACGAGCGTTTCCGGTTTAGTCACGTTTTGACCAGTTTGTTTCCATATTTAGAGCAATTTACTCTAGTACGTTTGCAAAACATTGGCAATAGGGATATCTGCAAGTAACAATTAGAACGATAATCAATTTAACCTAAGTTTGTCACTCTGCCAAATTTGGCTGAAGTAACAAGACATGTAGTCCACCATTGAGGAAGTATTCTATAAGAAGAGGAACCAAAACTGAACGTAGTTCTTTGAAAACAGTGACAAGCCCTGTCTTGCCTCTGAAATAATTTTCCTATAAAACACCAGTATGCCCTGTCTAGTGACAAGTGCCAACCATAATAGTAATTACTGGTGAAAAGAAAAATGGGCGGACTTTAGTACACTTAGCTGTCACTTATTGTTAAATCCAACTTCTTAAGGACTGCGTGACTGTGCAAGTATCTACAAATTTGAATAGCTGTCCAAGCATTCGGGACTAATATAACCAGGCGATTTCAAGATAGACACATAAAGTATTTGGAATATCTGCTGAAACAGGTCTTAAAAATCTCTAAGCTTCAGAAAACAGCTGTTCCTCTGCGATAACTAGATATTCTAGAGAAGGGACTCATATTGTCTGCAAATTGAATACGGCTCGGTTTTATCTTTCCTTTATTGAACCTGTCGATAGCTACCCATAATGGATCCATTAGGCTTGCATGAATAATTGATCAGGCAGTACTGGTAAGAGCTGGCAGGTTTTTAAAATGTGTCAATATTCATCATTGTTTCAACTATTGATGCATCAGAGTTAGACCGCCTCTTCAGTTGAATGCTGATCATCTTTGTTAAATTCGTCTACAATAATACTACATCAACACTTGATTCAACTAGGAAAAAAATCTTTGATTACAACTAGAGAACTCAGATGTACTGATACGTTCAAGAGTAGCGTCCACGTACGAAAGTAGATGTTTGCATATTTGAATCTTCATCTGATCTGCTTGCTAAAGGTGTCACTGATTTACAAACTTCGTCTTTGAGAATACCATATCATAATTAGAAGATACCGAAAGAGCTTTTCAATTAAAATTGCAATGAAATCTTAACTGATCTCTTTAGCTTTGCGTTTGATGGTTGAGAAATGATAGCCGTGTTTACCACTTTAAATTGGCAAGCGTGAACCGTTTCTTGTCAACAAAATAAGTTGTAAGTTCAACAATGTTCCTAATCCCTATCAAAAGCATATGCGTTTTCAAATTTTCCAGTTATCAACGTTATCATCGTCATCGTCGTTTGCAACATCACAACTATTACCACCATCACAACTATTAACACCGTCGCCACTGTTACCACCATCACCATCGTTATCCCCATTTTGATACCTAACATTATCACCGACATCGACATTCTACCTGTTACCATATTCCCTGTCATCAGCACCACCAGTACCACCAGCTCCATCATCATCATGGTCATCATCATCATCATCATCATCATCATCATCATCATCATCATCATCATCATTATCATATCCTAATAACCATCATATCATCATATCCTATTTTGCATGGGATGTTTGTACCAGAGAAAGCGGAATAGGCTAATATATTTTCACAAGGGGATGTCACCCCACATTTCCCCTTCAGCTTCTGGCCTGGGACTGTCAGTTGTAAAATACTTTTATTTTCAAGGTAAGTGTGCTGCATCTGAATGAAAACTGTCGGCTAGGGCCACTACAATGCAATCAACGTAAATCTTATGTGACCGAGTATACAATAAGGGCAGGAAACAAAACAAGAATGCGTGTCTGTAGTTTGCATGGCACAAACTTGTTCCGCTCCAGAAAGTCAAATATTATTACAAAGAGGAAGGCCATACGAGTTAACTATGTCACGTAAGTGGCTTTGACACCAAGAAAACGCTTGCTATGGGGAAAGGTGTCTCGCTGGTTCTCAGAATAATTAAATTGGAACTCAATTTGTAATTAATCTCACTTCCTATGATAGGATATTCGTAATCAACGTTGTTATGAACAAAGAGGAATATTTTAAAGGTGTCACGTGAGTCACGAATGTAGATCAAGACACGTGACTAACAGATGTGAGAAAGACTCACAAGACATAATTCTGTGCATGATCCGGTAGGTAATAGCTGGAGGTAATACTAATTAAGGATTCTCCATGGCTAATCTCACCGGTTTCGATGGGCTTTTTGCAAATCTTAGAGTAAATTCCTGAATTTCAAATTGCAGCCACTCAGCCTCCCTTCTTAGAGATATATTTTTTTGAAAACTTATACTCGGTAGATCCAAGCGGCGACCCTCGAGACGCCTAACAGTCGTTGCCACTCATCGAATACTTCTCTTTCGAAAATAACGTCGCTTTTTCACAAACGTTTCAAAGAGAGGCAGGGTTTGCACATTGAGTTGGTGCCAGTGAAGAAATGAGTATTACTTGTTTTTTCGTGACTATTAGTGATTATTGGACGTGATACGGGACAGTAATGTTCTTTACTGGAAAATTTTCACTTTTCTACAATTCCTGTAATATGACAAACGAAGTCAGGGAATAATAGCGGGTAATGCCGGGTATGCCCTGGCCACAGATGCTTCTAAAGAAAGTAGGGTTGTGTAGGCCCTGGTTTACAGTGTGGCCATTTCCCAGGATCGCTTCTCGGTCTTTTGGCAAGGACTGGATGTAGTATCTGTTCTCATTGATGACAGATGCTTTCCATAATCCGCGAGAAGCGGTCCTACTGGGTAGCTGAGCCTGCTTCATGGCTTGCTTCTCTGTCCGGTAGCACAAATTAAGGGGCGTCGCCTTTGGACGCCCCAGCTGCCCTTTATTTCTTAGTTAACCTGTTTGGTGGTTTTTCTCTTTATTTAGGATATTTTCAATGTTGGACCCACTGTTCATCAGGGGTCTGTGGTTGAGAGATTGCCACTCCCCAGGGTCCTGCTTTCCAAAAGACCATAGCCCCTCTGCCTTAAGTCTCGCCAGCCGAGAGTAATTTAATATCAACTCTCCCACCCAAATAAAGTCGGAATGTTTTTAAAGAATTTGCAGTAAGGTCATTTCCACTCTTTAACAGTAAGCACTTTCTACGTCATCGAAACATTCGACGTTCTTTCGAAAAATAGTAATATGCAAATAGAATCATATCCGTGGTATAAAATTGACATCGACAGACATGTGACGCATGCTGACGTCAAATTATATCTTGATTCGTTCCAAAGGCGTGAACAATCACTTATGACTCATGAAAATTCGAAGCCCCTTACTGCACGAAATCGAGTCAGCACAGAGTTCTCTGGACTTTCCTGCGAACATGGGAATCACAAAAACCGAAACAACTCTGTAGCCAGCCACAACTAACATCGGGGGGCAAAGAGCTATCAGGGGGGTAGTTAATCAGCTAATGAAAATTAGTAACTTGGATTAACCAGTAATTATGGCTGGGTTGGATCTAAAACCTGTATTTATTAGCTGTGAGCAAAGAAATTATATCTGTGGAAAGCTAAGGAATATAGTGGTACATCTGTCACACTGCTGTGTAGTATGGTGTCGACCAGCGGGGTACGGAGGGTGTACGCCCCTTTCACTCTTTAATTTCATATCTATTTTTAAAATCAAGTTTGACTGCGAGAGTTGAGTGGACACTCATTCCCAAGATCAACCACAAAACTCGATCATTTAGCTCCATCGCAGCGTCTGTCGCGGCCTTAAGTACCACCTTAGATAACGCCTTGTTTCAGATACAGAGACCAAAGCTTTGCGAGAATATTGTTTTAATTCGTGATTCTCTTAATAAAATTGGGATTATATTCCTTAATTTTATTCGTAAATGGCAAACGTTTTGTGTACAGTATTTCGTCGTTCACTGTTTAAATTTACAGACTAGCAATACCATGTTATCAAGCTTAAACCGTCCGGTTGTTATATACGAATATTCAGCAAAGCCAGCCTCGCCCATTAGTGGGCAATGAGTAAACTATCAGGGGGCAAGGAGCTATCAGGTGGGGGGGTTAAGTTGAGAGTTCATGGCATTTTACTTTGCAGTTTTAGACGCTATTGTTTTATTGCATCGATTAAAGTTGTATTTATGTTATTTTAATTCTGTATATTGACGTTATAGTTGTAATCGAGGGTCACTAGTTCGTTAGCTGAAAGCTATTTAGTGCCACCCTTATAAAATAGACTTACTTAAATAAATAAATAAATAAATAAATAAATAAATAAAAAAATAAAATTTAAAATAGCAATTAATTATCAATTATTATTATTATTATTATTATTGTTGTTGTTGTTATTATTATTATTGCGGTTCACGTATGATAATGTAAGAGAACATCGAAGTTGAAAGGATTTTTTACCACAATCAACACCACAAAATTGGAATCAGAAAAGTTCTTTGGCGAATTGTATCAGGGAGGGAAATCTTTTAATCAGGGGTGGCAAGGTCCCTTAATGCCCCCCCCTCTGGCTACGGTAAAGCCAAAGACAAAAGCAGATTCCAGATAAAACCTGTCAGGCCACAACAATAGCCCATTTTGCCTACTTGAGCACATTTGCACCACTGATCTCTAAAAAGACTGATCTTTTTTAGAGATCAGTGATTTGCACCAAGAGTCAACCGAGTCGAATCATGCACGATGAATCATCAGCCATATTGAATTTATGTTAGATTCTGAATGTTGTCATGGCAACACAGTACAAATCTGTGATTCATTGTTTCCTTTTTCCCGGAAAATTTTACCAAGTGTTGACTATCGAATCTACCACGTGTACACCTAATCTTATCCTCAGGTTTTTGGATATTAAGCATGATAAGAGAGGATTTCAGGGTCGGGCTCTCTAAATTTGGCTAATTCACGATTCGCAGCATTAAACTTTCAATCTACCACGATTTCAATCAAAGTAACGGATTATTCCTGAACATAATCAATCAGAAGTCGACATTAAAAGCTGCCATTAATCACACAAAGAATTCAAAGCATTTCCTGGCCGTGAGAATATACACATCGCTCTGCAAAAGGGTGGAACAATAGCAATGTTGGGTGCGTGAAACGGAAAAGAAAACGTTTAAAATCTTTAGACAAAAAGCGCTGCCGTAACAACAATCAAAGAACGATTTAAGTCGAGTTGATTGCTGGAGGTAATTGAGCGAGTTTATTTTCTTCTACAACGAATCAAGCCGTTAATGGGTCCCTGGTGATCAATTTGGGGCATTTCAAATCAAAGGATATGATATTTATGTACCTGATGGTGCTATTAAGGGCAGACAAATTAGAATTCTAGGGGAATAAATGCGTTCATATCAAACAAACTTAGGCGACGTACCTCAAAGGGGATTCCCTCTCTGATTACAACATTCGAAAATCTATGTCATGTTGTGTGATGTTGCAAGCTTTCCTTGCGTGAGAACTGCTCTATGTCTCATCAGTGGAAAACCACAGATGTTGAAAAACGTACCTTGTACGCACATATCTGTTGTTAGGGGCACAATAGCATGCAACTGAGTTGATGAAGACAATCGTTATCTCGGGTTTTTGAAATCCATTTTCCCTTCTCTCTCCCTACCACAACTGAATAACACCAGAAACGGTAGTAGTCATGCTTCGAAGCAAGTTAAGCAGAGAATGGGCATCGATAGGTTACCTCATCCGCTGCTTTTGAAAATAAACATTAATCTAACTATAGAGTTGCATCTCCAGTAATGCTGTGAGAAACACTGCAGGTGACGGCCTCAGTCTTCAAATCTATTAAGCCGCACGACACAAGTCTATGTAAATGCCCTTAACATATTACCTGCACCGTTTAAGAGCGCTATCATTAATCGATAAATTCTGAGCACATAAAGTCATTCTATGATTTCGCTATCTTAACAAGGCTGGGACAAATGCTGCGGCCAGAATTTCAACCGGCAGACAATCACAGATCTGTCTAAAAGGCCTACTTGAGCTTAAAAAGGGTTACTGTAACTAAATTTAAACATTGTGTTCAGTAACGGCATCATTTTGTATAACGTTTTCGCCATGCACTGATTACAGCAATGGTATGGAGTGAAGTCAGGAGGCTACTTGCGATGAATTTACAAGAAACGAGAAGATGAAAACACGTCGTAGAAAATAACAGTCACGAGAACGATACCTTTTCTAACTAAGTTCTGACTTATTTAACAAGTAGGCCAATGATCAGGCCCTCACAATCACCAGCAGAAATTAGGCCCGTATTACAAACGCAGCCTCGAGGCCTCTCAGATATCACCCGACCAGACAATGCTGATTCCATTTCGAGATAAAATGGTCCTCGTGGGTTATAATAGCTTCTAAATGTGGCCATAGCACTACATGTGGGATTTCTTCATCGTGAAATTGGATCCTTAAAGAAAGAACCCATTGCAAGATGATCCGATGTCATGGGCTTTGCTCCAGGCATTCCCACTCGGTCAAGCAAACCCACAACTGTACACCCGTAGGAAATTCAATTTGTATCCAAACGTAATGAGGGTATCTCACAAAGAGAAGATATTGTGGGTTTTTTTACACTCCATAACATTCTCTAATATCTGTGTACGCTTGATGAAATCTGGGCTTAGGATTTGTTTAGGCAGAAATTTAATTCCCGCCAAAAAGCTAGATGGAGCGGGGGAAAGTTTTTCCCTTGAATTTATAAAAGCTCAGTACAATCATTACCTTGAAGACCAAGGAAGAAGACGTAATTTAGAAAAAAGTAGTAATCGGTTATATTTTTATAATGGCAACAAATCAAAAAGATGAAACTGTATCTTTCAACGTTTTTGATCTATAGGTAGAACGCCAAGAGGGAAACTACAATTTTCACAACGTTTCGTCTATTTTTTTAGACTTGGTCAGGTCTTTGTAAACTGGAAGACACAACGTTAATAAACTCAGGCACAAACATACAAAAAGGAAAAATATATAGGCCTAAGGAAAAAAAGCTGCTATTAAATTTTCACTTTGGAATCAAAATAGGAATTACAATTGTTCCCTGCGATTTGAGAAAATAGGGAACGAGAGACGTCCTTGAGACATATTTTCTATCGCCCCCTTTTATATTCAGTCAATTGAGCCAAATCGTTTCCTTTTAAGGGAACTCAATCCATATTCCCTGAAGACAGTTCTTTCTTTTTTTCAAAAAAGAACCCAGCGGATAACTGAGTTTTTATCCTTGGCTTTGGGATCACTACAGCTGCTCCGTTACAGTCTAGCAAAATAAGCATACTTCCTCCCAACAGTTTTATTATAATAATTGGTCACAAATGACTGATCAATATAACCACAGTCTGGACATGACTAATTTTTGTCTTACTCCGTGACGTTGAACTAACTCGAGTGTCCGAAAGTACACTGATTTCAATTCGGCCGGATAGGGTACACGGATATTCGTTTTTATACAAAGGAAATGCAAACTGAATTAGCACAAAGAGGCTTTTTATCAAAATAAACAATGCAAAGATCAAATAACCAGGTTGGAAATCAAGAACAGAGATTATGATTTCTAACGTCTTGTCTTAATAACCCTAACTTATGAATTCAGTTTAGCTAAACCACAAAATAAATGCAGAAAACCTTACATTGATTAATGAAAACGTGTATATATGTGCATATACATGATGTTTATATGTTGGCAAGTGTAGTATATGGCCGAACACATATCTGTATTTACGATTTATTTAACACACTTAAAGATTTATTTCCTGAGGAAAATGACGAAGGTGAAATGTTTTGGAGCAGGTACAAATATTTGGGCAGTTGATTTTAAATTTCGTCTTAATAACCTCTCAGGCTGGAAAAACTGACTTTGATTTTATAATCGTGAGAAGTGAACGTCAGGTTTGTTATCGTGTAAGATGCTCGTGTCGGTCAATGTGATTTCAGACAAAAAATTAACAGCATATCAAAAAAACAGACAAAGATCATCATTAAAGGGACAAAAGATGTTATTTGCAGGGTACTTACTCAAACGATTTGACTGAATTTGCTAGCTCGATGTAATTACTTGGAATGTAGCCTACTTTGCCAGTCGTAACGGATTTGGCTAACCACCACTTCCCTTCTCCACTTTCCATGACTTCGAGTCGATCTCCTTTTTTAAATGCCAGATCATCGTTAGTTCGGGCATCGTAATCATACAATCCAACATAAATCCTGCTCACTAACTTTTCCGACTTTTCCTCGCTGTCATTAGGATCTGCTTTTCCCACAGGTGATGCATGTCCGTTGGTCTTAGTAGGACTTGACGGATCATCATGGCTTGATTTTGACAACAACGATCGACGCCAAGTTTCTCTCCTCTTCTTTCGATTAAACTTAAATCGTTCAGGAATACACTTGGTGCATTTGTTTCCCATTCCTAAGAAGTTAACAAGTAACAAAGTTTACTATTCTTTCATGGCCCATTATCAAGGCTGATTCTACTAACAATATGAAATCCTACAATTTCTTGTGTAGCTGCAACTCTGTCAAGTGATACCGTGATATCGTCCGCCTGCACTTTACAAACAATTTCAACTGGACCAAGGAGAGTACCAGTATTTCAAGAGTAGCGTAACCATTAGCTTCAAATTTCCGTTCGTTAAGCTCTTTTGATTCCTCAAAGAAATAAGTCGCCTTCCAGCAGAGCGCTGATCGTTGAAAGTTGAAGGGTTATGATATCCACCCCTTCGAAGAGCAAGTATCAATTGATAAGGACCGTCATGTGTGACTGCTTTTCTGACCACAGGAAAAATAAACTAGTAAACCTCAAGGACCTAAGTTAGCCTTAAACAACTACCCTGACGACGATCTGAATATAAGCTAAAAGAGTAAACACAGCCAGACAATAACGATCTCCCTCCTATTTTATCAGTCATGAATTGTTTTCGAAGCTAAACGTTTTTGAGAAAAGTTGACACTTTTAAAGGCGATTCCCTGGGGAAGTCACGTGACTAACTTTGCAATGGGCCTGCCGTTAGGAGATTTCAAGATTTGTTTAGATGTACGACAGCAGGATATAAAAACCCAACAGGAGGCCTGAAAAGGCCATAGAATGTACCGACAGTCGACCTTTTGGTTGATCTTATGCTCTCTGTCTCCTTTGGGATTATCTGGCCATAGTGAAATAAGTAAGGGGTGGGAATTTAGCGCGACTGCAAATGACAAACACAAGAATTAGGAGCAATAGATACGCTGTTCTTGAAGAGAACAGAAAATTTTCAAGTACTTTTAATAATTGAAAGGTTAGTTGGTGGTACAAAATTTGAAGAGAACAGAAAATTTTCAAGTACTTTTAATAATTGAGAAGTTGGTTGGTGGTACAAAATTTGAATATTGCGTAGAGTAACGGATTCATTTTGCTAAACGTTTTCGCCATACACTGATCACAGCAATCGTATAGAGTGACTTGTGATGATGATGATACTAGACGAGAAGCTCAATGGTGAAAACGTAGGACCGCGAGGAATCGAACCCCCTCGTTCAGTGTTGCAACGTGATTCGGGATGTAATTTGTTTCGGTTGACATCACTACCAGAGTGAAGTGAGAAACCTTTAATCTGAAAGCTTCTCACTTCGCTCTGTACGATTGCTGTGATCAGTGTATGGCGAAAACGTTTAGCAAAATGAATCCGTTACTCAACGTATTATCTTGCTTTTAATAAGCTTAAATTAGTACCCTCCGATTGACCCCTCTCATCGCTTTAAAAGAGACTTACATAGTGATAGGCCTACATGATTATCGTCAATTGATCGGTGCGCTGATGGTCCAACTAATATGCGATTTATATCGAACAAAAATACCTACAAATAAGTTATCATCGAGAAGAGAGGATTTGAAATGTTAGTTTTTGAAAAGAACACTATAACCTAGGTGGTGACATATTTTCTGTTTCTCTAGTGTTCTTTTCAAATCATATTTATGT
>JAAAKM020004020.1:0-12026 GCA_010016025.2 Alatinidae sp. Z8VKAUB7J3 | reverse complement strand
GTCGTGTCGTCCAGGCCGCCGGCCCCCGGCAGCGGCGCGAGCCCGGAGCCGGTCCCCGCCCCTGCCTCCGTCACCTTCTCGGTGACGTCGGCGCTCACCCCGACGGTCGGCGCCCAGTAAGCCCGACGGGCAGCGGTCTCGGCACGGCTCTGGGCGTCGATCGCGGCGTCGATCGCGTGCAGCTCGACCGACGCCGCGATCCCCTCGGCGACCATGAAGTCGCGGAACGTCCGGTAGCGGAGCGGCGTGTCGGTGTAGGCGAAGAAGCGGTCCTGGGCGATCATCGGGGTCGAGTTCTCGAGCCCCACCTCCTCGGTGACGATCTCGCCTTCGAGAGGTCGGTGCAGGAGCTGGTTGAGCGCCAGCCGCGCGACCTCGCGTTGAGCGATGGCGTCGACCAGCGCTCGCCGGTCGGTCGCCACCTGGCTCTCCCACCGGTAGTACTCCGACGCCCCGGCGACCCCGATCACGCGCCGCGCGTCGGCCAGCTCCAGGTGGGCCCGGGTGCGGTCCAGGTTGGTGCGCTGCACCCGTTCGAGGGTACGACTGCGCAGCAGGTTGATGTAGCCGACCGCGGTCTCGAACGCGACGTCGAGCCGCAGCGCCTCGAGCTCGAACGCGCGCCCGCGCTGAGCGTGCTGCTGGATCGAGCGGTTCGCACGCGCGGCGTCCGAGTAGAGGAGCTGCTCGACGCCGACCGAGACCGTGAGCTGGCGCTCGGGCTGGCTGCCGAAGCTCGCCGCCGCGCGGTCCTCGTCGATGCCGACGCCGGTCGCGGCGGCGTCGAGCTGCGGTAGCAGACTGGACGTAGCGCGGGCGATCTCCTGCCGTCCGGCCGCGACCTCGCGCACCCGGACCGCCAGCTCCAGGTTCGAGGTGATCGCCTCGTGGACCGCGTCGGCGAGGCTGAGCGTGCGGCTCTCCGGGCCGAGCGGCGCCGGGAGCAGGTCGGCCTCGAGCAACACGTCCCAGCGTGGCGACAGGCCGATGTCGCGCGCCGTCGCCATGTTGATCGTCATCCGCGCCGGCAGGTCGATCTCCACCGGCAGATCGGCCGCGGACTCTCCGAGCAGCACGCGCTGCACGTTGAGCGCGACCCGGCGGGCGATCCGCTCCGACGGAATCTCGATCTGGAACCCCGCCAGGATGCCGAGCGGCACCTGGCGTCGACCGACGTTCGCGAAGCTCGGCAGGCGGCGCTCGGCGATCCCGGCCGCGAGCTCGCGCATGCGATCGTCGCCCAGTTGGTCGAGCGGTGCGACGTACACCGCATCGGTCGACGGCGGTAGCGCGGCGAGCGCCGCGTCGACGTCCGTCCCCACTCCGACGATCGACAGCTCCACCCCGGCGTCGCGCCCCAGCTCCCGTGTCTGCGACGCGGCCACCATCGCGGCCAGCGCCTCGCTCGCCAGCACCGTGATGTGCTCGAACGCCGCGATCTCCCGAAACGCGGCGACGTCCTCGACGAAGGTGTTCGGCAGCGCCACGTAGCTCAGGTTCTCCACCCCGCTGGTACCGTCTCGGTACGGGATGTCGGGCTCGATGGCGAGCACCACGAACGGCGCGAACACCGGCTTCGGAGGTGCGGCGTGGGCCACCACCGCCCCGGAGCCGATCGCCCCGAGGGTGACGACGAGGTCGACATCGTCGTCGCGGTAGAGCTCGCCGAGGGACGCGACCACGCCCTCGCGCGTCCAGTCGGCGACGAGGAAGTGCCGGGTCGGGAATCGGACGTCGAACTCGCCGCCAGTGAGCGCGAGGATCTCGCGGTGGTAGAGCTCCAGCAGAGCTTCGTTGCCGTCGGAAGGTCCGTCGGCGAGGAAACCGACGTGGACGACCGGGGGCGCGACGGCAGCGAAGACGGCGGACGCCCCCACGCAGGCCACGCCGACGATCGTGCCGATGATCGAACGCACGCGTCGCACGGACCCCCCTCACAAGTCGGAAACGGTCGCTGTGGGCGTGGCGCCGCGCAGCTCGAGGTCCGTTTCAGGGTGGCACGCAGTGCCGACCGGTTCAACCGGGCGACCGCACCACCCCGTCCCGTCTCGAGCGCGGAGCGACCTCAGCCGCGCTCGTTGCGCAGCCGCTCCTGCAGTCGGCGCGAACGCTCCTCGACCTTCTTGCCCTGGGCGGCGCGCGCCTCGCGCAGGCGCTGGGCGAGATCCTCGTCGGCGAGGGCGAGGATCGACGCCGCCAGCCAGCCGGCGTTGCCGGCGCCCGACTTGCCGACACCGAGCGTCGCGACCGGAACTCCCGCGGGCATCTGCACGGTGGACAGCAGCGCGTCGAAACCGTTCAACGGCGCGACGTCGACCGGCACGCCGAGCACCGGCAGAGTGGTCCGAGCCGCGATCGCACCGGCCAGGTGGGCCGCGGCGCCGGCGCCGGCGATGAACAGGCGGATACCGCGGCCGGGGGCGTCGGCGAGGAACGCGTCCAGGCGGTCGGGCGTCCGGTGGGCCGAGATCACCTCGACCTCACAGCCGATGCCGAGGCTGTCGAGCACGGTGAGGGCGGGCTGGAGCTTGTCGAAATCGCTGTCGCTTCCCATCAGAAGCGCTACCTGGGCGGACATCGGGTCCCTCCTGTGGTCGGGTGGGGTTCGGTTCGGGCGACGCGGCCGACCGGGCCGCGCTCCGGGTCCTGGCCCTCACGAAAACGGCCGACATTGTACCGACGAACGGGACCGGCGTCAGCCGTCGTCGCTCCCGGAGCGGAGCCGGGCCACCGCGTCCTCGGCGATGTCGCGGCGAACCTGCAGGCCGTCGAACTCGATCGCGTCGACCGCCCGATAGGCACGCTCCCGGGCCTCCGCCAGGTCGGCGCCGACCGCGGTGATGCCGAGAACCCGGCCGCCGGCGGTCAGCACGGCGCCGTCGTCGCCGGCGCGGGTGCCGGCGTGAAACACGGTCACCCCCTCGAGCGCGTCGGCCGCGTCCAGCCCCGAGATCGGCAGCCCCTTCGGATAGCTCCCCGGGTAGCCGCCCGAGGCGCCGACGACGCAGACGCACGCTCCGGGGTGCCACTGCATCCGGTGCTGCGACAGATCGCCGTCGGCGGCGGCGACCATGACGTCCACCAGGTCGGACCGGAGTCGCGGCAGGATGACCTGCGTCTCGGGGTCTCCCAGGCGGACGTTGAACTCCAGCACCTTCGGGCCGTCCGCGGTCAGCATCAACCCGGCGTAGAGGAAGCCGCGGTACTCGCGCCCGTCCTCGACCAGTCCGTCGACCACCGGGCCGAGCACGCGGGTCTGGATCGTCTCGAAGGTCGGCCGGTCGAGGTAGACCGACGGCGAGTAGCAGCCCATGCCGCCGGTGTTCGGGCCCTGGTCGCCGTCCTCGGCGCGCTTGTAGTCCTGGCTGGTGACCATCGGCAGGAACCGCTTGCCGTCGACCAGCACGATGATCGACACCTCCCGGCCGGTGAGGAACTCCTCGAGCACGACCCGGGCCCCGGCGGTGCCGAACTTTCGGTCGACCATCATGCCGCGCACCGCGTCCTCCGCGGCAGCCCGGTCCTCGGCGATGATCACGCCCTTGCCGGCGGCCAGCCCGTCGGCCTTGACCACCAGCGGGAAGCGCATCTCGGGCGCCGCCAGCCGGTGCAGCGCCTCCTCGGCCGAGTCGCACACGTGGTACTCGGCGGTCGGGATCTGCCAGCGCCGCATGAACTCCTTGGCGAAGACCTTGCTGCCCTCCAGCTCGGCGGCCGCCTTGCGCGGCCCGAGCACACGCAGGCCGCGGAGGTGGAACTCGTCCGACAACCCCAGGGTGAGCGGCAGCTCCGGCCCGACCACGGTGAGCTCGATCGACTCCCGTTCGGCGAACTCGGCCAGCGACACCACGTCCGCGGCCGCGATGTCGACGCACTCCGCGTCGTGGGCGATGCCGGCATTGCCGGGCGCGCAGTACACCTTCTCGACTCGGGGACTCTGGCGGATCTTCCACACCAGGGCGTGCTCGCGCCCACCGCCGCCGACGACCAGAACCTTCACGCGGACCCCTCCGGAACCCCTTCCCGGGAACGACACGATGTGAGCTTGGCGCGACCGCCGGCCGCTGCGAGGGAGCGACCGCGCCCGGGGCTCCCGGGCCGGTCGAGCCGGACCGCGGACGGGCCTCGACGTCGACTCTGCGGCGCGTTGGGCCGATTGTACACGAAGGGGACGGTGACCGCCGAGGCAGCGGCGACCCCGGAGCGGCTCAGCGCGCCGCGACCGGCGCCGAGGCGGACGCCTGGGAACCGTAGTAGTCGAGCAGTCCGTCGACGTAGGCGTCGGCGAGCTGCTGCCGGTAGTCCGGATCGCGTAGACGGGCGCCGTCCTTCTTGTTGGCGAGGTTGGACAGCTCGATCAGCACGCTCGCGGGCACCTGGCTGCAACGCAGCACGGCCGGCACCCACTGCTTGCGCTTGCGGACCACGTGGTCGCGCACCGGCTTGTACGGATGGATCGAGACGCCACGCGCGCGGAAGCCGTCGATCAGCTCGCCGGCCAGCTCGCGGCTGAGCCCCTCGGAGCGCAGCCGTTGCTCGCGACCGAGCTGGAAGCTGCGCTGCTGACGGAACTCGTGGTAGCGCTCGTAGGCCGGCCCGCTCTGGCCGCAGGTCCCCCGCCGGTAGCGCTCACCGGGCACGTAGATCATCACCCCCGACAGCGAGCGGTGCAGGGCGTCGGCGTGAAGACTGGTGAACACCACCTTCTCGGGCTCGACGCCCTGGGCGACGAGCTCGCGGTAGACGCTGTTGGTCAGGTACCACCGGAGGTTGGTGTGCAGACCGCCCTGGCTCGAGCTCCGGTGCGCGTAGGGCGGCGTGGTCAGCACCTGGTGGTCCTGACTCCAGTCCAGCTTCTCCGAGTCGCGCACCCGGAAGTTGCTGCTGCGGTCCTCGGTGGTGACCACCACCCGGGCGGCGGTCCGCTGCTCCAGGGTCGACTTGATCCGGCACATCACGTCGTAGACGTAGTCGCTCTCCCAGACGCCGTGGTGCATCGCGCCCCGATCGATGCCGCCGTGGCCGGCGTCGAGGACGACGTGGACCCCGGCCAGGTCGCGGGACTCGACCGTGTTGCGGTTGCGTCCGGCCTCCGCCAGCCCGGCCTCGTAGTCGAGTCGCGCGGTGCTGCCGGGCGGCAGGTACTCGGGCAGGAGGACGTCGAACGGCACCTTGACCGGGTAGCCGATCGGAATGTCGGTGACGTCGCGGATGTCGCTGCGCTCGGCGATCGAGAAGGCGAGCTCGTTCACCTCGCTGGCGTGGACCCGGCCGGTGAACCGGATCACCACCGACGAGTAGAGGGCCTCACCGGCGCGCAGGTGGTAGATCGCGTGCTCGCCACGATCGTCCGAGCCGTACTCCAGTCGCACGCCGTCGGCGAGGACGAGCGGCTCGGGCGGGGCGAGGCTCGCGACCGCGGCGCTGCGATAGGGCTCGATCAGCAGGTCCCGCGGCAACGACAGCCGCCGTCCCTCGACGAGCCGGGTCCGGGCGGATCCCAGCCCGAGCTCGCGGGCGAGCGCGCGCGCCTGGTCGGCCGACGGCGTGTACAGACGCGCGAGCAGGGTGACCGACTCGTGGTCCGCCGGAATTTTCCCGGTGCCCACCCGATGGACCCACGCGCCGCCGCTCGCACGGTCCTCCGGGAACAGCGCCGCGGCGACCCGACGCTGCCACTCGGCGGACAGCAGGTCGTAGGGAACGTCGCGCCGCACCCCGGCGATCAGCGACCGCCGTCGGTTGGCCTTGTGGATCGTCTTCCAGCGACGCTCCTCGCTGTAGCGACGGGCGAGCTGGATGTAGCCGTCGCCCCGTCGCGGAAGCACCTCGAGCACCGCGTCCCCGGCGGCGTTCACCCGTACCCGGGCTTCCGCGTCGACGTCGACCCGGACGTCGTGGGCGAGCGCCGGAACGGCGATCAGCAGGAGTAGGCCGGCGACGGTGGTGCGGAGGCTCCTCATCGGGCTCCCCCGAATCCCGGCGGCGGGGCGTCGGGCAGGGCCAGGGAGGCTTCCAGCCGCGCGGCCACCGCGAGCAGCCGGCACTCGGCGAAACGGTCGGCGACGAGCTGGACCCCGATCGGCAGCCCCGTGGTCGTCGTCCCTCCGGGAAGCGACACCGCCGGCAGGCCGGCCAGGTTGACCGGGACGCCGTAGACGTCGGTGAGGTACATCGCCAGGGGATCGGACACCTTCTCGCCGAGCCGGAAGGCGGCCGTCGGCGTGGTCGGGGTGCAGAGGACATCGACCTGCTCGAAGGCGTCCTCGAAGTCGCGCCGGATCAACGTCCGCACCTTCTGGGCGCGCAGGTAGTGGTCGTCGACGTAGCCGGCGCTGAGCCCGTAGGTGCCGAGCAGCACCCGTCGGACGACCTCGCGCCCGAGGCCGTCGGCGCGCGTGCGGCCGTACATCTCGGCGAGATCTCCGGCCTCGACGCGAGCGCCGTAGCGCACGCCGTCGTAGCGGCTCAGATTGGAGCTCGCCTCGGAGGTCGCGATCAGGTAGTAGGCCGGGATCGCATAATCGGTGTGGGGCAGGCTCACCTCGCGGACGGCGCAGCCGAGCCCGCGCAGGTGCTCCACCGCCCGATCGACCGCAGCCTCGATCTCGGGCTCGATCCCGGCCGCCCGGAGGTACTCCACCGGGACGCCGACCCGCACACCGCGAACCTCCTCCCCGAGCCCGGCCTCGGGGTCGCCGAGCGGCCGCGGCGACGAGGTCGCGTCCTTCGGATCGTGACCGGAGATGGCGGCCAGCAGCCGGGCGCAGTCGCGCACCGTGCGCGCCATCGGACCGGCCTGGTCGAGCGAGCTCGCGTAGGCGGTCAGACCCAAATAAGAAGGACGTGTAAAATCAATTTATTATCACATTCAAAGATTTTGGACTTCAAACTTTTCTGTCTGCCCGAACTTTTGATACTAAACTTCCACTCTTACTTAAAGCTCGTGGTGTTGCTTGATATAATCTAAAATGAAGGCTATGTCACCAGCAAACCTCAAATCAGTTAATACATCCTTGATGAATGTAATTAAGCGTCTGGGATTTGTTATAAGTCGCTGTTTTTCTCCTTCTTTACTTCTTTAGCTACTTTAAATGCGCAGTGAAGAGAAAAGGGACCAGTGCAAGCCTTGCAGAACTCCGACTGTTAGTTTAAACCAGCGTAGGCCTATTTTATTCTTTGTGGCCACAGCAGATGGGCGTAAAAAATTGTGTGGCCTACATCACACTTATCGCTTGCACTTGTACTTCAACTCATCCACTTTTGCCACTTGGTGTATGTCCTAAAAATATGTTCTAGGTAAAAAACCCCTCATCATCGGTGCTACAATAAAGAGCTTTCCTTTCAGTGTATCGTTTCTGTAAGAAATTGATTTATAAGAATTTCAAGGCCCTGATTTCCTAGAGCTATAACAAAAATGTCATTCATGTTCAACAAGTGTAATGAGAATAATATTCCAACTTCATTTTTGTCAACATTCAACGTGAACCAAGATGAATTTGTAGTTGGCATCATATCGCCTTATTATAAACGAAAACGCCCTAGGGACTTCGTAGTGTTACTTAACTCGCAAAATTCTATTTTCAACAAAGGTTATTTTCATCAATGCTTTTTCCCAAATTTCAGTGGAATAAAATTATCACCTCTCGATAAAGATACTTCAATAATCTGATACACCAGAGTAGCTGAGGAGAGGTTAGTGCTATGGTGAACTGAGTACCCTCAGCAGATAAGGGTAGTTGGGGAGTTATACTCAGCCTCTGCGTAAGAGAGGCAACTCATCTTCAAAAGGAAGATCTTGGATAACCGCAGCCGCCCAAGACAGCAACTTCTCAAACGTCGATGAGCCCATTAGATTGAATTTGATCGCAAAGCCTCAGGTCTCTAAAAGGAAATATTTACCTGTACTGTCTGGTTAGGCAAAACTGCTTTCTCACACAAAAACGTTCACTAATCATTCTCTCTTCCCTGTACAATCTCAGGCGCAAACTCAGACGATAGAGAATAAATACTTTTAGTAGCAGTATCTGATCATAGTCCTACTATTGTATGCAGCCTTTAAAACGCAGCTTGCAACTTCTGCCAAGCTCTCAGCTCTGAATACACAATACACAAATGAGCGCGTGATTCCAATATGACAATCGTAAAAAGCTGCGTGCGAGAAAAAGCTCTAAAGGGAATTACTTTTATCATACTCCTTCAGAGATTTTCTCTAAAAAGTGGCTAGTATGAAATTATAAAGGGACACTGTTATTGAAACTTATTTCGATCCTATTAGCAGGAAAAAACTGAAGAAAGTACGTCATAGCAAGAGTGCTTTTTACAGTAAAGTTTTAAAGAAAAGTAATTTAACACCAAGTTGTTACTTGTTTATATCTAATAGATTTGGTAGCGGGAATACAGAAACTTGGCGACGTGTGTATAATATTGTGTACATATTAAGTGTCATGTAATCCCTAATTCTAAACGCAGAGCTGTGAACGTAGTCATTCAAAACTCCACAGAATACGCCTCTTATTTAAAGTTACCAATTAACTGACTCCAGGTAAAATTAAGCATGAAGCAAAAGCGTAATCCGTACGCTTTTTAAAAGCAGATTTCGTAAGGGAATTAACGCTGGTGTAAATTAGTTTATACTTGTCCAACAGCAGGACTAATTGCAGTTTTAAAGTGAGCAACTTCTCAAGCCTTCATCAACAATCGGGCGCGCCCGAATTCATGATCATTATTCTCCACGAGTTGCTGTTCTCCTTCGAACTCTGGAGATCGAGCATTGGAAGACCTATGTCTTTCTGGAGCAGGGTGGCATAGTCCAGCATGGGTCGGCCGATATTTCTATAGCCATGCCGTGGTTTTGTACAGCACAGTGAGCGTGAGGTACTACACTTCTGAAGAAGTGTCCTGTTCAAGCCTTACTTTTTCTTATTTCGAAATATTACTTACTAACTAAAACTTGCTATATCATCTAATAGTACGTTGCTTTAACGAGGGCACTACAGACATTGCCGCATGGTCAAAGAAAGCTAATTACTTCCAGTTATCAACTTTCCTTTCCTGATTATTTTAAGAAGGCGTTTATCGTGGGAGGAGGAAACATCAGCATGTAAACAACTACAACGAAATACTTTTATTGATCACACTATTGGCTTTGAGTGCCAAATGATTGCTGTTAAAGGAGCATTGGACTTCTTATCAACAATTCATTGAAAATCACTCGCTAAACTAAGTCAAATCAATGTCAAACTATTGGACAGGGGGGTTCCCGTGGACAATGCAATGAATACCTTGCAGCAGCATCAATTGTGCATTATTCTTCTCAGGAAAATACAGCTGCCATAAAGGAATCATGAAACAAGTGATGTTATTTGAGGAGTTTCAAGTACAAATAAGTTTGGAAAATGCTAAATTTACTTACCACAACAAAATTAAAAGAAAATGTCAATTCTATCTGGACTAAGCGATGTAGTGTCAGATATCAAATTTCTGAAGAAATATGGATGACTATATTCTTACATATCTGACGGGAGAAAGTGTAAAACACAAGCAGACTACATCCCATATATAACAAGTCGTCAAATTTTGTAATAGACATTTCTGTTTACAACACATTGGTAGCTTATGTTCCTAAGTATTGAGGGGGAAGCTTAAAACAAAGGAGTGTTATGGAAGGGATACCATTTACCAACCAATAAATTCTATTGAAATTTCAATTGCGAAAGTCATTAATTCAGGCTACGAATGTCATAGAGGAGAAAATATCAGATTATATTCTAGTGTTGAAAAGTAAAGATGTTGCGCAAAAAGGCGAGGGCAATACTTAAAAGCAATAATGAAGAGGAAAGGAAGTAGGACAATTACAAAACTTGAACCCGTTTTAAACAACTCTTGGTAGAAGAACGAAGGACGATGAGGGGGTTTACAATAGAATAGAAGGCATTGGATTTACAGCCAGTGCATTTGATATAGATGAACATAAGAAAAGTAAATCCCACCAGGGAACGCCCCTGAAGCCGATAATATGCCTTCGGAGGTAATAGGAATCATAACCCTGGTTGATCAGGTTAGATTTTCTAAGCAAAATACTCCTTAATAGAAAAGATCTGGAGGTGTTACTTAGGGACTTAATCTCAGAACCTGCGAAAGGAGATATTAGAAATAGCAAATATCATCATGTCATATTGCTAAATGTAATACCTATCAAACACGTGAACCGACTAATACTCATATGCATTCACCCTGTACTTGAATCTGCGAACTAAACAGGATGGCTTGAAGCCAAGAT
The DNA here is from genome assembly GCA_010016025.2 of Alatinidae sp. Z8VKAUB7J3. Taxonomy (NCBI): domain Eukaryota; kingdom Metazoa; phylum Cnidaria; class Cubozoa; order Carybdeida; family Alatinidae; species Alatinidae sp. Z8VKAUB7J3. The sequence goes on along the minus strand of JAAAKM020004020.1, from coordinate 1,744 downwards.
GATCGACCTGTTGCCAACTACTTATATTAAGGGTGTGATTGAAAGCAGACAGTCAAATAAACTCCGTGCACTGAGATGCCTCTGGACTTTTAAAAAATACGAGTTACCTAATAATTTGACTTTAGGGAGGATGTGTGAGATCACTCGTTCAAATTTATTTCTTCGTATGGAGAAAGTGAAGAGTTCATTATAGTAGCTGGGGTTCTGCAAGGTGCCGCAATTTTGCTCCACACTTATAAATGGTTAACCGACAGAAAAGAGGGGAAAAAGATTAACACTATTGAATTTATGAAAGAGTAAAGCAGAGGAGAAGGTATCTAGAAGCAAAGCTTAATAATCCTGACTTTGCTGATTACATAATTATATTTAACAATCAACTCGATTGAAAAAGCTTAAAGAGTGCTAACAATAAACATTAATTACCAGCAAAAAAGAAGAAGATGTACTAACGCGACAGGAGAAGAAGATCACGTTGGTAGAAGACTTCAGGGATCTGAAACAATCTCAAAAGCATCGTTGAAAGTATGGCATTAAGAAAGCGACGAATAGTAGACCTGATCTTGCCAACACTCGAAAGTATCCTGTTGGGCGGCTGTGAAAAGAGACCATCGCCAAAACCATATGGAGAATGTTAGATGGCACTTACCCTGTAATGCTGTGGATAATTTCAAGCCTGTCCTGGAATGATCATATCACCAGTCATAACCTGTGTCAGGAACATTACCACATTTTGGTGTAGAAACGCCAAAAGATGTCACTGCACCCGTTTTGGTGCAGTGACATCTTTGTCAATGCCTTCCTGTCAACATTACGGGACTGTGTGCAACACCGCAAATGTACAGAAAAGAATTACAAAGGGATAGGATGTTGTGACGTTCATTTGTAAGCACAACCACTCTATAAAAAAATTACGTTTGCATGTTTTTGGAGATCGGCTAGAAGGTGGAGCAAAAATACAACCTTTTACGCACACACTCCTCGTCTTACGCTCGCTGCAGCATCGAGAGTAATCAAAACGCTCGCTGCAGCATCAAAACTACTGTCTGTAACCTAGCAGATCTGAAATTACAACAAGATCGAACTCTACGCCGTAAAGACAGTGGGTAAGAGATAGTGAGCTTTGGTTTACTTCCTGATTGCATGAACACACTGAAAATTTATAATGTACATAGTTTTGATGGTAATAGTTATTTATATTTGGTGCTGCTGATGTGAAACATGTTCTCCTTTGTTATTCCTACTATTGAGGGTTTTGTTATGTATAACAAACACTGAGAGGGTTACTAAGGGCGCTAGGGGCAGCCCCTTTGTCGCGCGGTAACCCTTGCGACAACTTGGTCAACCAACAACAGCAAAGGATTAGCCCTTGATAGACATTGCTTAAGCCATAAAGATGAGGAATCAGCAGGTCATAGAAAGACTCAACAAAAAAGAAGAAGTCTTTTATCAAAGCACAGGGTTAGCAACAATAGAAGAAGTAAAAACTGTATCAACATATAGAGCTACTTGGTGGTAGATTATTCATGGTTTCCGGTCTGACATCGGACCTAAGAAGATAATAGTATAAACAAAGTGAGAGCGCAAATTGTTACTGCACTATTTATGCAGACGGATTTGTAGCTACTAAGACACTCAAATTCTGGTGTGCTTCTCAGATATGTTTTCCGCCTGCTTTCAGATTATTCTACTTTATTCCTGAACTTTTACCTACAAAAAATTATACATACCAATTTGAGATATCATA
>JAAAKM020004019.1:891-12027 GCA_010016025.2 Alatinidae sp. Z8VKAUB7J3 | reverse complement strand
TGCAAAAACATTTGCATGACCAAATGAAGTACTAAAATCATGTATGATAATCATATTGTCAAATAAAGTACACCCGGAACGGCCTTGCATTGAATCTTAAACCATTACATGTTCACAGACACAACATTTTTGGGGGGATTAAATGATGTTCGCGTCCCCCCCCCCAAATTTTTCGATGTCCCCAGCTTGGGGACGCGACCCCAAGGTTGAAAACCCCTGCTTTACTGAGTGTCTTCCATGCTCCACGACATTTCCATCAAAATTTAGTAGTAACTGTTTATAATAGGAAAGTCCAAGGTTTTATGTAGGTGGACAAGAGTCACCAAAGGTTTGAAGGATCTCCTTGCAATTCTCAAAACAGTAATCTGTAACTTTGTAAGAGTGTGAGAAGTGGTCATTTGTGAGTCTCGAAAATTTTAACTAGAAACTAAAATTATTCCCTTCTGAAACAAATATAGTGTATTCGTTTGACAAAAACCCGTTGTCGGACGGCATTACACATGGTTAAGGAAGTAACTAGTAATTTTTTTATTATTTTTTGACGTTTTTGATTATTTTTTTTGTGTTAACCAGCTTTCTTTATTTTTGGCGATTTCTTCTGATAACAAACACATACTTGCAATCGAAACAGGCACCTTAACCTTATGAAAAGTCAATATAGTAGCCATATGGCAAACCATTAGGTTTGGAACTATTATTATCGTACTTATAAAGGCTTTTGCTATGAGTATATACCTCAATTTTGTCTTCATACTTGGCATCGTCGACTGAGTTTTCGTAAGCTTCTTCCAAAAACAGCGAAATGTCGACATCAAGTGTGGTCACACTGTCAGGTCCTGTTTCAACTTGCCAGACAGACGTTCCGCTAAAACACCAAACAGAAGTCATAAAATTAAAGAGCAAACATGTTTTGTCGAATATACTATACTACGCCGGAATCAAAATAAGAAGAAAATTGTGTAAGCCACTTAATTGTATTATGGACCATACCAGAGAGAGAATGAATTACTGTTCTTAAAAATAAATATTTACATAGCGATATAATCCTGTAGACCAATAGAAATAAACTGAGAAGAAACACGAATGAGTGACTTTACCACACCTAACGATGGTTGTAAATTAAGGGCAGTTTAAACCCAGTAATGAGACCTCTATTTTCAAAATCTTGCATACAGATTTAAATCAGTATTGAAAATGTTCACATTCAACGCTGGTTCGAAATTCAGTTAGTCCCCTGATAAGAGATGGCTTACCATAGTATTTTCAAAATGCATAATCGCTTTATATAATATTACGGAGCAGTCTCACAACAGAGTTTGTTAATAAACAAGTGGTGAATATTTGGGGTCTCAAACAGAAGCCAAATGTTGTTTTCTGCGCCATAGCCAAGTTGCTTCCATTCCTACAAAAACTCAATGTAAAATGATCAGTTTGAAAAGCCATCAAGCAATCTCCATTAGCTTTTCGGAATTATCGTTTTAAATCCTTACTGTTTGAAAAAACACACTATACCTTTCAACTGGGTCTCAACAAATTGATGAACGGATGACAGTTGTTGCGTGACCAAGTCACATGGCGCAGAGACACTGGTCTCTAAAACTGTGCAAAGACACTGGCCTCCGAAACTGGGCAAATCGGAGTTTAATGGCCCCCGATTGAGGATTGGGAGCTAATATAGCGTACTGTCATTGGGGTTTCGTTGGTAGGGCAGCACGTCGTGGCGACTGTCCGCGGTTTCAACACCACTGGTGACCTTGTTTCATTTCTCTTCCTTAGTTCTAAAATTTTTAACAACAATGACATTGTGCAATAAGAATATCTGATGCTTTAATCTGCGTATTACCTTGCCAAGCTAATATACAGTATCTCCTTTGGAACTGAATCCACCAAAGAAATGCCAACACCATGAAGTGACACAAAAACGTCCATAAGAAGTTCTTCCTCGTCGCCAACCTTGAAAAAAAAGATGGAACGAATATTCTGCTAGTAATGAAGGAATTAGTGGGAAACTAATAGGAGTCATGAAAATGCCCTTTAAAAAGGCTGCGATATTGCGACTGAAAGCAGTCTGAGAAGTTTTTGATTGTTACCAAGACTAAGAATGACAAAGACTTGCACTTACTTGCAAAGTCACGTAGAGGTACACTCTCAGGATTTAAAAATAGGGAGTTTGGCACAAGTGGGGACGGGGTCGAAAAAGCCTCAACTGACGCTCTTAATATATGAGCACGGAAGAACGAGGAGAAGATCTTTATTATATTTCTATGCTTATGAAGGATTGGTCATTGGGAAGGGGCCTATTCAAGTACAAAGGATTTTTTGAATCGACAATGCCATTACAACTAGACCTATTTCAAAGGAAAACTTGGCAAAGCCAAATACAACGGAAACCGAACGATTGAGTTGCTCTCGTTCTCTTGTGAAGCATTGAATTTGGCGGGCACTTGTCTCTAATCGATGTGATACATTTATTACCTTTCTGAGCTTTCTTGCGAATGCTATATCGTCAGTGAATGATAAAATCCGCTGCCTTCCATCCAAATGCGAAATCCAATAAATCCGTCTTGCGCCATCAACATCGTCGCATGGTTCAGGAGATGCGGTTCGTAAAAGATGTTCACTTTCCTCCACAGCTGGTTTGGAACGGGAGCAACACCTTGATCGACAGACGCTTAGACAGGACACTTTTCTACCATCACCGTTATTTCCATCAATGACAGTTGCATAGGTGCCGATCTTCGTCCTTCCCCATCCGTCCTGTGTGATAACAAGCAAATTAATGTCTGAAAGGGGTCGTGTCATATAAGAAGGGCAAACGAATAGTACTTGACCTTAAAGGCCTTCAGATTGTAAATAGCTACGTACATACCATATTAGAACCTTTGCATTCTGTCTGCTTTATTGCCAAAAGGGCAGAAATCATTCGTTGAATTACTATTATCGTTGATGGGTGAGGGGTGTCCTTCAGATGTAAAAAAAGAACTATTTCATTCAAAATCGCAAAGCTGAACATCCTGTTATGGCTACCCAACACAGGGACACCACTCTGTAGCACCCTACTAACCACGCATAAATCTTGAACATGTGATACACTCAAAGGGTTCTCATAATTTGGGAATGCTTCCCCGTAACCAACATTATGATACCACCAGATCCTTTCTTGATGAATTTAAAGCGTCAGCTCTTCTAGAGTAGTAAGACGTCCAAGTGTTTTAAAAATTAAAGTTGTTACATAGGGTTTTGGTCTTTGTTAAAGTGGATTCGGACGCTAATGCATTGCACGATTTTTGCTTTACGGTGTTCTGTTGTGCTTTTTAAAAATTCATGGTAAGATCTTCTGCAGAGTATTGTTGCCATCTTTGCCCTAGTGCTGCAACATACACAAAAAAATACACAAACAGACCATAAACTGTGTCTCGTGCAGTAGGATACGGTTAATCATATGCTCTTCAGCCTGTTTCAAAAGGAAGAATAGCTGCTCCTTCCATTGTTGTCAATGGATAAAATTTTGGTACACAGTGACCAGAAATAAGCCAAGATTTGGCAATGAAGCCGACGTGTGTCGATTAATATCAGAAGAATGCGTTAAGACTGTTAATAAAAACTTGCACGTTTTTCATCTTCCTGCCTCGAAAGAGTTACTCGTTTTATTGCAAAAGCCTCTTTTATCGTAAATAATAAAAGCATTAATATAAAATTTCCGTTTTTAAAATGACATCATTGGCATTACAACGTGTCACTCAACGTGTCACTTAAACACTGTCTACCCTTAATGAGAGCACTCTATTGCCTAACGTCCTTAGAGATATTTATTCGACATTTCCATGCCCTATCATCCTAGATGGAGCAGATTTATCATAGAAATGTCTTATTGCTTTTTGGCGTCTTTTGACTACTACTATTCTTTAAGTAATCACGCCTTGCGACCCCTATTTTTCCATAGTCCTCGCAAACAATTCGTCTCTTCCCATTGTGCTGTCCGCTGTTCTGGACCTTCGGTATACGTACATGAAGACCTAATACTATGTGCCTTGATTTTTTGAGCGAAGTAAACAAAAATGAAAACATAAGCCATACTAGGCAAAATACAATCTACACAGCCAAGTCATAGGGTCCATAGCGTTAATTGGTTGGTTTTTAAGGTTCCTTACGTCATTTTGTATTCATACTCCTTTCTTAAAAGAGAACGTGTGAATCACATTTCATGACATGCTTTTACGGGGCAATTCCGGTAACTGTCCTACAGTTTGCGATTCTACAACAAAAGTCGATTGACTGTACCTAATAAGTATACGGTGTTTCTTGAAGAAAACGCTTACTACGTTGAGTAACGGATTCATTCTGCTAAACGTTTTCGCCATACACTGATCACAGCAATCGTATGGAGAGAAGTGAGAAAGGTTTACTGATGCATTAGCCACATTTATCAAAACAAAGAAGTACTCTGACGACCAAAAGAACTTGTTTGCAATTTACGCCTTTTTCAATAACGACAGTGCCAGAAAAGGTGTCACTCTGGTGACTGTTATTTTGTAAGACATGTTTTTGGTCTTCTCGTTTCCTATAAACTCATCGTCAAAGCTTTCTTACTTCACTGCATCCGATTGCTGTGATCAGTGTATTGCGAAAACGTTTAGCAGAATGAATCCGTTACCCAACAAAATTCAAATTTTCATCGAGAAGAGAGGATTTAAAATGTTAGTTTTGAAAAGAACACTGGAGAAATAGAAAATATGTCACCAACAGAGATCGAATCCTCTCTTCTCGATGACACTTTCTAACTTTAATGGGCCTTGGATTGATGACAGGCCGGAGAGGAGTTCTTCCTTGGTCACGTCATATGGTGCAGAGAGGCTTGTATCCAATTGCGTTGAGCTGGATATCGATGTCCACCGGTGGATGACTGGGAACTAATGTTGCGACTAGAGAAAGAGAGTTTGTCAACATCGGAGGTCACCTAGCTCAGTTGGTAGAGCGTACGCCGCGAAAGTGTGGGTCACGGGTTCGATCCCCCGGGGTGACATATTTTCTACTTCTCTCATATTCAAATTTTGTACCACTAACAAATTTTCAAAACACTAACTTGTAGTCGAGGAGTCTATTCGCCATGAAGTGTTAATGGCACTAATAATTAAACGACAAGTCTTTATAACAAAATCCAAACAGCATGAATAATAAAAAAGCCTGAAGGATTACATATAGGCATTAATCATTAGATGCCCAGGATACATACACAAATCGATTAAATATCAATGTATAATTTACCACTAATATTTCCGCTTTGTGAGGACCGCTGTTATATCCAGGAAGACTCCATAACAGTGTTCTTGGTTTCACTAAGTCTTCCCATGTGTACAACAGCGAGGACATCTTGCTCACAGTTTTTCGATTGCCCACATTCCTATAGACAGTAGTAACAAGACGTCAGTATAACTTACATCACTGTAGGTACTGCTGAGACAGCAAAGCACAACCTGAATAAGTACCTTACGGGTTACTCTACGAACATCTCCCGTTTTTACAGTCTACGCTTATTTTCCATGGATAAACTGTAAAGGAGCATACCATGTTTTAGAGTTTTTGAGCATGTTCTTTGTGGTACAGAACTTGAAAATGAGAATAATAGCGGACACATTGCAAAGACATTTTTTGTTATTCCAAGCTTGTCGGTCGGCTCTTATCAGGATTCTAACGCTAACATACTTACAGTACAAAACTAAATTCTTAAATACCAAATCAAAGCATGAACAGTGTACATGCATATTCGCGACGAAAGAAAAGAAATGCTATGATACGATTAAGAAATTATTACAATGAATATGAAGTAAGAAACTTAGTAGATAAAAGTTTTGGTGCTGATAAATAAGAGCGGATGAGACACCTCGGAAAACAAGGTAACGTTCACATTGAAACAAGTGTTTAGATCCAAGAGTATACGCTCATTATTACCAACGTACGTACTTAACTAATAACCAATTAATGAACACATCCAACCAAACATGCACCAAATGAACTAGGCAAAGAATTAGGCGCAACAAACAAAGAGACCAGGAAAAAAGAAGGCAATCAACCGACTTGAAAATGAGTAAATATGACACTAAGTAAGTAACTAAGTTAAACGTAAGCAAATCGAAATAGAGCAAGTTAACATCAGACGTCACCTAGCTCAGTTACTAGGGCATACGCCGCGATAGTGTGGGCAACGGGATCGTTACCCGGTAGTGAATATTTTTCTATTTCTCCAGTATTCTTTTTAAACTTCAGTATCGAACTATCTAAACAACTACAAAAAAAGTCTGCAAATAACTTATTAACGAAGCAACTACCTTACGACCTAATTGCCTAGTTACCTAACTAAACTTAATAAATAACTAGCAAACATAATAAGTATATAAATGACTAAATAATAAACTAAACTAAACCGAAATAACTGAAAAATTCTGCAATTAAGTTAACTCAAGTAGCCAAATCGAACCAAGGAAATACAGTCATGAACTTACAACGTAGCCAGCTAACTTACGAACAAGCAAACTAACCAAACAAAATAACTTGGTGTATTATTTATTTAGTAATCTAGTACAATACAAGTACTACTGTTCACTCCAGCTTATAAATGAATATAAAATAAGAGGTGAAACTGAGTTTTAATATTTAACATTAAATGGTACGTCATGGCAAGTTATGATAGCTAGAGTCTGCGAGGGCGAAGCACCCTGAAAAAGAATAAGAATCAGGTACGATAAACCGGTCCCCTGGGGATCCAATCAGATAAACACATAGGGGAGTTGACTGGCACAGTAACACTCTTTCTGTCTTTGAACTGATTTCTATAGCCACAGGTAGGGGTTACTAAATTCTATGATCATTTTGAGGCGTGATTCAAAAATCTGGACATCTTGTGAGCGATGAAAAAATGGTCAGCGCTTTAATGATATTTGGGCCTTGCTACTTGTGAAGGTACAGGCAAAAACAAATAAACAACTACAACAAAAAGCACAAACAAATTGCCAGATTAAGAATAAAAATTACTAGTATACACCAAAGACACAATACAAAGTTGGAACAGAATTCAAAGCTACGATCATGGAGTCATGAGGAATAAAATATGCTTTTACCATCTGAACTCGAAGCAGTAATTATTATTGGAAGAGTGCATGTATTTCAAGCATCAGTATCGTTCATCATTATACTACTGGAAGTCAGTACGTTTATATACAGCACTTACCTTTGGAATATGTCTACATTCATATCTTCACAATAATTGTCGATTCGTACCGGCGCCATTCCAGATTCATAGTCCTTGATGTTGACGATGATTCTCCTTCCAACGTAACTCACTTGCATGCTTACTGTAATGGATCCAGTCAATCTTAGAACCGCTTTATTATTGTAGCCAAAAGGAAATGCTTGCGAAGAGGACGCGTCTTCTGATGCTTTGAGATACATGAGTCGTCTTTTCGTCTGTGGCCAAAATGGATTGCACTAATAACGGGAAGAAATAGCGCTGTGAGTTCAACCTGGTGACGTAATTTTGGTTTCACACGGAGTACAGTACACGCAGAGTACAGTACACACGGAGTACCGTACACGCGGAGTATCGTGCACGCAGAGTACCTAGCACGTAGGGTACCGTTCACGCAGAGTACCGTTCACGCAGAGTGCCGTTCACGCAGAGTACGTTCACGCAGAGTACCCGTTCACGCAGAGTACCGTTCACGCAGAGTGTAGTACACGCGGAGTACAAGACATGTGGAGAATAGTACATGCGGATCACAGTACATAAGGTGTACAGTACACGCGAAGTACAGTACATGCGTGCAGATTGTAGCACAACAAAGCAAAACAACCTTCAGATAAATGAAGTAATTCCAAGTTGCTGAGTTTGCCATCTTTGAACTTTGTACATCTAACGATATTGCGAACAGGATTACATGAGCAATCAAGTTTAATGAAACGGTTACATGACCTAGTATCATCGCATACATTTCGTCTTCGAAAAATTAACATATAGTAACCCCTTGAAACAGAAACGGAAGTATCACCTCATTTCCCAAGGGTAACACTAGCCTGTTACACTATCTGGATATTCGCGGCTTTAAAAATGAAAGAAAAAACTTTAATCAAGTCCTCGATTGCTATTGGCAAACTGAAAAGTATAGTCGTTATTGACCTTACAGTCGCACAATGCTAAGTTTCTTCATAATAAAATTTGAACTCATTTAAACGCAATAACTCATTGGTACTGATGAAATTCTAAAAAACCTGCTTTTGGTACTATTAAAAATGGATGTCAAGTAAAGTATGTAAGACACACTAGAGCCAATATCCACAGCGTCATTGACTTCAGACTGAGATAGTAAGCATAATCAATGTAAACTGACATGTTGCCGCTATTGTTATAGAGCTGCTACTAGAAACTGTGTATAACCATATTGCAGACGCCTGCTAATAGTAGGCTTCCACGCCATGCCAAAATATATGCATGAAATGAGAGTATGGAAGGGAACTGTAGGATTTGTGCGAAGGCTATTCCCAGGCCCTCCAGAAAGACGAGAGTATCGGGATAGCAACTAAATAATTAACTTGAGGTACCTGACACCGCTACCGTAGTATTTCATTCTATGAACAAATTTTGAACTAAATGCTAGAGTGCGCAAATAAATTAAATATAATATCAACATTATAAGTAAAAGAGGTATGGAGACTCTTGAAAGATATAGTGTAGTGGAATATGCATTTCGAGATGATGCGAGTTATTGAAATTTGAAGAGATTTAGTAGGCGTTCTCCACAGATTTATACCAAGCTTCAAGTTGGCTCTTTGCTCAAAATTCGTATCATAGGAGGGAGTAGGTTGCATTTCCTGTATCAAATTGGAAGATACAAACCCTACAAAACAAACACTGACCGAAGTAATCAGTCCGAATAGAAGGTGCGATAGTTGCTTTTTGATAAATGTTACACAGGAAATGCAGCGAGAGTAGTCACAACACCTTAACGACAAAACTAGTACAAAAGATTCAACGGGTCACAAAACTTACTGAATCAGGTTGAAGAATTCTCCACAGTGAAACCTTTGTATCCTGCTCTACGTAGGACAGTTGGTGCTGAAAAGAAAACAAATGAGCTAAATTGATCGAGTAATCCATTTGAAGCTGCACGAAGAAGTATTGCTGAACAACTGACTGGTTTCTTCAAAACCGTACCCAAGGGTGTACCTAATGGGCGGCATTGGGGGCACAAACCCAGTTTTGTGTCAGTGCAACACGAAGTGGCTTAAAGAATTGTCTCAAAAAACAATACAAACGCGAGACGGCTACGTCCGTCCAAATATAATACCACTTTTCGACAACGTAAAACGCCTAATCTTGTTGAGACGGACAAAAAGCTTGTAGAAAGTTATAGTAGCGCCTCGCCGGTCCCTGCTTTGTACACCCGTGTTATTGAAACAGGATAACATGGTAGAGCTACTGGCACTTGAAGGAAGGTTTACATAATGATTCCTAAATTCAATGGAATCACCTTCCCCTTCCCTCCTGGGATGAGTCTAGCATTGCGTTATTGACAACGGGAAATATTATATAATGAAGGTAGGTGTAAAAGCGTTAATTTCATTTATTTATTCTTTATTCTTATCAAATAAGGCTAACCCGCCACAGTCCCATAGACAGTTTATTGTCTTTTATGGCAAAGAAAGTTTACTTGTCGTCCAAGCTAAAGTTCGATTCCCGGGCAACCTACAAAGACCCCGGCCACGGAACTTAAAGCAATCCATGTGGCAACAAACGTGCTATGTTAAGTGTGCCGCCTTGCCATTTCCTAACACGGAACGTCAAGTGGAATTATAATATCAATAACTACGCGCTACGTGCGTATTTACATTGCAATATACTTGTTGGCAAGACATAGAACTGTCTGTGATGTACTCCATTTTTAAAATTCAAGGCTAAAATGGCTTTATGAAGTTATAGAGAATTGCCGGACAAACGCAAAATACGCAAAAACTAAAATTCCTCCCGGTACCTAAGCTATCGATGCGTTCTTCATTGTCGGCAACATCATGACAACATGATGACAACATGCGGCACTGCATCTAGTTACTAAACTAATTAATCTCACAACAAATTGCTAATACGGGGTCAAGTTGCAAAGAGGCTTACTTTCAAAACATCTCCTCCTAGCAGCTCTCCCGTACTTATCCAGAATATCGTCAAACTGTCCGATACTTGACATCACACGACAGAAACTTCTACAATCACTTAAAGAGGATTTCGTAACAGGGAGCTAACATCTAAAAAATAGTTCTTCATAAAATTTTGGTAAGGTTTTGGAGTTCTAGGTCGAGATGGCCTAAAAAATAAGGCACTTATTTAGAACCGGGCAGTTATAAGTTCGATTCTGGCGTCCTTCACCTCAAAGTGATCTTATGAAAATTACCTTCCTTCAATTTACTCACGCATGCTGTTGTAGCGCCGCATGCGTAACGCAAGCTATAAGAAAGAGCATTATCTGTTTCACTTTAATGAGACGGGGGCGTGATGGAGTTCTGGCTTTAATTATTACACAGACTCTCACAACATTTCGCCTTGGAAGAGCGAACGTTTAGTTTAAAATACATTTGTTAGTATTACAGCTGCGCGAAAAGTCTACCTTTTGTTAAAACCATAGTTTATCGTACCTTCGTATTGTTTGTGACTAAGTACTTGGGGCTGCAGGCGATGATCTTCGTACGTCCTGTACTGGACAGCTGAATGTTAATATGGATCTGGGAATGAAATACAGATAGATGTATTCGAAGCTATGGGCGTTACATAGGAATCGGAACAAGTTCAGTTCACCATATGAGTTTTGAAAGCCTCAAACTCATGTTTAACACTATAGAAGGGTTTGACATATTCTGATAAATTGATTTCTCGGTAGAGTTAATCTTATATACAAGGACACTTGATATGATGAAAAACGCGGTTGAGATTTGCCTTGTTAACTTCATTTTAAAGTAAGACACGATCTCTAATTTTGTAGTAAGAAAACGATAATAAATAGATGAAATTCCATATTCCGGACTACAAAACTGTCCTACTGTCAGAATTTAACTTAATTTTTGGAATCATAAATTGCGAAGTTTGGACGAAAACGT
>JAAAKM020004018.1:1720-12028 GCA_010016025.2 Alatinidae sp. Z8VKAUB7J3 | reverse complement strand
AACCAGTGTATCTAGTTTCTGAAACCCCGATGATCTTCCAAGTATAGTGTTGTAGTTCATGTTCGAGTTCTTTATGCTTTCCAAATTTTGTAACGTACGTACGTTCAATGTTCCAAACAGTGAAGTCTTCTTTATAGACTTTGATTTTTGGTGATATTAAGCTTTTCTCAGTAGCATACTCATTGATTCCATTCTGAGATAAAATGGAGGACGCGGTCGTTTTTATCCAAGGCCTCGGTCGATCTGGTATGTCATTTGAGCCTTTTGTGATCAGACTCAAAGTGTTTCTACAGGCAAGGTCACTCGATGGGGCCATCTCCTCCCCGGCATGGATGGCCGTTGGCCTTGTGGTGAGCTCATTCCCCCTGTCTTATTTTTAGTCCTGCAGGGTGTCCAGACAACATCCACACCAGGTTGTCTTGGTGAGGGAGCCGGTTCAGTCGCCCACCACCCGACCATGAAACAGGTTGTACAGGATTACTTGTTACTTGTAGCAGATGGTGAAGACAAGACCTGACCTGTGACCTTACATACAGCTATGCAAGTTAGCATTATCAGTCAAATGATAGAATTACCAATAATTGGGGCTGTACTTCTTAAGCGAATAATGACAACAAGGTTTTTTTCCCGACGTTACGGTGTTATCTTGACGCCATTGTCAAGGGAGATAATAAACTACCGTACAAAGATAAATTACATAGCTTCAACAAGTTTAGGAAAATCAAAACAAGACATAGGTGAGCCCTTTGACAGGTCTTATTTATAGTCCTGCAGGGCGTCCACACACAACCTACACCAGATTGTCCTGGTGGGGGAGCGGGTTCAGTCGCCGACCACCCGACCATGAAACAGATTGTACAGGATTACATATTACCTGTAGCTGACCTGTAACCTTACATACAACTATCCAAGTTAGCATTATCAGTCAAATGATAGAATTACCAATAATTGAGTACTGCAGTGTGACGTCACGATTTAATGAATATTAGAAATTTGATAATATTTTGTACTGATCGCTTTCTTCTTGTTGTCATAGAACCATACCTTGAGCAATCGTTGAGATACGCACTTTCAAACTTTAAATCATGACTATCAAAACCTTGTCAAATGAACCCAGTTTACAATTTTATGAACTGCGCAAAATTAACAGTATTTCCTTATGGCCTTTTCCCAATTCAAACAGCCATTTCTCAAAATTGACACGACATTTAAACACGATATTTTGTATACGTGTATTTGGTGGTAGGGTTAACACTGTGATATAGTTATAATTGTGATTCATTGAAAAAATTTTTTTCTGACGTCATCACTTTAGCACTCTATTGGGGTTGCACTTTTTGAGTGAATAATGACAACTAGTCTTTTTCCGACGTCATGGTGTCATTTTGACGCCATTGTTAAGGGAGATAATTAACTACTGGACAAGGATAACTTATAAAGTCTCAATAAAGTAAGGAAAATCGAAACAAGACATAGGTGACCCTATCCCAGCTTAAGTTTTTGTTTCGATTTTCCTTATTGTGTTAAAGCTTTATAAATTACTAGCAGAAATATCCGGCGTTGCCCGTGTGCTAATCAAAATATGCCTTGGATTGTTGCTCTGAACTTGAGAGAATAAATTTGGACCAAATCAAAGGAAACAACAGCTTTTGATTTCAACATATTTAGTGGAGTAAAAGGAGCATGAGTGAGAATATGAAGAACGAACACGGATTAAATAATTGAAGCATAAGCTTAGACATGAAAGATGTTTCCAGAGTTTTCTCGGAATTATAGATGATGCAATCTTGTGAAATTGGGAAAACATTTTCTGAAATGTTTTATCTAATGATGTGTGCGTGTGTGCGGGTGTGCGTGCCTACCTACATACGTGCGGCGTACGTGCGGGCAAGCTCGCACTAGAATGCATTCCCTTGCAATGAGTTCTCCACAAACTTCTAGAAGGTTCTATTAATGACGCAAAATCCTGTTTTTCTGCATGCGTACCGAATCCTCGGGGTCATCCGGATAGACCCGGTGACCCCACCCGTACTTTCTACTTTGGGGATGCCCGACAATTTCATGTTGATGCACTAACCTCAAATTTGACCACCTATTACTCTAAATTTTAGTTTTAAAGTTTTGGGCGACCCCAGAGTTCACCCTTAGGGGGCAGGGGTTGTACCAAATAGCGTAAAACCTTTCCATGGATGTCAGCTGCATGTGTACCAAGTTTGGTTTAATTTGGTTCAGGAGTTTGGGAGGAGACGAGCAACAGACAGACAGACACACAAGCACAAAGACAGATTGAGGCTTATATTACAAATTACTTGTTTGATAGTTAATTATCTCTCTTGAAAATCTCGTCAAGATACCACTGAAACGTCGGGAAAAAGTCTCGTTGCTATTTTTCACTTGCCTCTGTGGTTATTAAAAATTTAAGAGTTTCTGAAAAGGGTGCGGTGTGATAACAACTGTTTGTCATCACTCCAAGTTTGAAACGAAATGAAAGTTTTATAGATGCCTTGACTCCCAGGTGTCAAGGCATCTATAAAATCCCATTGGTATCGTTGCATAGGAGTTCAATAGGGTTATTTCAAAAAATTCTGATGCCATTTACACGTAATCTGTTGTATGACTGAGATAAGATATATGGACATTTTTTCTTGGTCGTTGGTGTGGTTCCTTCAAATGGCGGATCATCGAATACCTGCACAATTTCTCTTTCCTGAAAAGCTCCACTGAACAAATCCCGCTATCAACAAGTTCTGTTGAAGTTTTGTTTCGTTAAAATCAGCTCCCTCGCCTCTAGTCGCCGCTGACCGGTCGTCATGAGAGTTTAAAACGTCTACGCGCTTGCGCACTAAACAAATTATTCCATTTTTTCCCTTAGAATGTAGTAATAAAAATAAGTCAAGCCACTCTCTGATCAACTTACCAATGCAATTTCTTGAACCTGCTGAAAATGGAACGTAAGCAAATGGATTCTGTTTCAAACAGTTTTCGGGCAAGAATCTGTCAGGATTAAAGGTTTCTGGGTCGTCCCAAATATTTGGGTTTCTGTGCATTCCCCATATAAGCAATGCCACCGTAGTGCCTTTATACACTTTGATATCACCTATTGAAGTGGGAAGAAAAATGTGATCCACATTACTCAAACAGTTATGTATATATAAATATATACAAACACTCAAACGAAACTTAAGTAAATAAGAAAGTGACATTGATGAAGCTCAAAGTGAAATAGTAAAAAATAAATAAGTATTAGTCTGGTTGTGATTAAAATAAAACTTGTACACTGTCTAATGTTCAGTTAAACATGTGATGCAATACTTCCAGCATATTTGGTAGTTTATTGTATACGATAATAAACAATAATTAAATACGTTAAAACGTTTCGAGATCATGGGTCTTCTTCTGTTACTTCTTCAGGAATTCAGGAATTCTTTATACTTGCAAAATATTGATGGAGAGGCGAAATCCCAACTTAGATGGGTACAGGAATGTACTTGGAAACTTTAGTAGCGACACGCACAGCAACGATTTAAACTTCTACCACAGACCAACACACAAAAGGGCAATGTAAATGCCACCATCGTGCGCGTGGGTTTTGTTTAAATGAGATCAGGATAAAGAGGGTGTGGTCAATCACATCTTAGTCTTGATAACCCATTCGAAAATAAAGAGTATACATTTATGGACTTAGGGGCATGGGGGAAAACGGTGAAGACTGCTAGCCGTAAGTAGTGACATACCTAGCATTTGATCTTCCTCTATGGCTCTGGCAATCAATGGAACAGATGGAAAAAACCGTAAGCCTTCCTGAAAGGAAAAGGATCACGTACTTAATGAATAACTCGAAAACCATATTCCACTGAAAATCGTCCGTCCGTTCGTATACTGGAAGGATTAAATGTGTGCACAGTTATGGCATGCACGGTAAAATAATTCATCTGCATAAATGTAGTTAAGATGCAAACTTACAAATTTGTGCAAATCTTAGCCTAATATAAGACGCTTATCCAGCTTCCAGCTTGTGGCTATACTTGGAACCTTTAAGGAGTTGACTTCTCTTACATGCGTTTCAAAAACAATTAACGTCCGTTTAAACTTGTATCATTTATATGATACAAAGCTGCACCTTCTTGGGCAATGTTAAATTCGCATTTCCTAGTTGAGTACATCCTATTTCAATACCGTCATTCTTGTTTAAAATCTTTGTACTCCTTGGGTGGTAAAAATTTCTATTTCATACAAATTGTTTACGTATTAAACTATCCACTTACGAAAACTGTTTTACTACTTTCAAAAATGTCCAGTGTTTAATCTCTCGTCATAACAAGACAAAAAGTCACAAGCTTTTGGTCTGGACGATGTATAACACAACCCATTTTATCAAACTCATCAAATTATGCCCGGGAACTCACTGAAAATCCGCCATTATGAAATAAAAAAACATAATATTGAAAATGACAATGGATGTACCTGATGTTCAGACTCATCGAAATCTAATAAACGAAAATAAGGTCTTAAGAAAAACCAGATTTTTGAAACATGTTACACTCGAAAAATGTTATCATTGAGGAGGTGATTATGAAGACTGCTGACTATGGATTTGCTACCTAAACCGGCTATAAATCGTAAAATTGGAACTTTAAAGGAAAGCCAAGTTCATCAAGGCAGGAATGGTACAAAAGATCTTGACTTACCTTGATGACCCTGTCTAAAAGTTTCATTTTTGGGATACGACTTTCTAAAACTTCGGCATCATCGTCTACAAAAGTACGTTCAATTTATATTCCAAAGTGCAAAATATATATAAAGAAGATAGGTAGGGGTCTTAAGGATAGACCCATTAAAATGAACTAAAATTTGAAACTATCTTAGGAAATAGGCACACTAAGCGTCCAACTTGTCCATTTGCAAAGTACGGTTAGCTTATTAAACAGTTGCGCAGTGGTACTTCCGCGCAGGTCAATACCAGCATCTTAATTCTGTTATTAACAAACAATGACAAGGGAATAATAGTGGATATGGTATAATATGGTAGGAGAAATGAAATGAGGGTGTAGTAAATGGTGCTTATTATTATGATTATAATTATGATCATGATGATGATCATGATGGCGATGATGAAAATGGTGCTGAGGATGATCATAGTCAGGACCATCATCGTCATCGTCAACGTCATCATTATCACCCCCACTGTGATCATGATGATGATGACAATAGTAACGGTGATAATGATGCTGGTGATAATAATGGAGATTATGACAATGACGATGATGATGTTGATGGTGATGATGATGACGATGACCATGACGACGACGATCATGATTATAATGATGATGATGATCATCATCATGATCATGATCATCATCATGATCATGATCATCATCATGATCATCATCATGATCATCATCATTATGGTGACGGTGATGACAATGTTGATGACAAAACTTATTATTTTGTCTTTTTACAAACGCTGGCAGGATACACAATTGTACTATGGTCGTTGTCAAGCAGTTTGCCTTGTTCCGGTGTCGAACTATGCATAATCCTAGATTGCGAATCGATTTGCCACGATCACACTAAATAAAGTTCTGACCTGCAAAATATTGAAAAGGGAAACATTTATTTCATTCGGAGTTGAAATGTGGTAGCAATTATATCTTATTATGTAAAACATGGTGTGCCAATGCAAGGAAACTGAACGTATGAAATCAGGTCATGAGATTAAGAGCCTATATTTAGCTCTACAGGAAAGAGCGGAATGCTAATGTGTAAAGTTTCTAAGCAATAATCTGTTTATCAAACATGTAGTGTGAATTAAGGTTTAAAGTCCTTAAAGGTGGCTCCTGAAAAACGAGCTTAAAATAGAGTACCAAAGTGATGACGTCACAAAACATTTTTTCGAGAAATCGCAATTATAATGACATCACAGTATTAACCCTGTCATCAAATCCCCCTATATAAAATATTGTGCTCAAGTCTCACAGCAACTGTGAGAAACGGCTGTTTGAATTTGCAAAAGTCCTTAAGGAAACTCTTAAATTTCGCTCAGTTCATAAAATCATGAACTGGGTTCATTTAACAAGGTTTTGACAGGCATGATTGAAAGTTTGAAAGGGCGTATCTCAACGATTGCTGAAGGTATCGTTCTCACATTGGGACAGGTTATATACATCAAAATGAAGAATGCAATGAGTCCAAAATATTATCAAATTTCTGATATTCATTTAATTGTGACGTCACACGTTAGTACTCTTATAAAGGGAGTGAATATTTTATAACTTTGAATTCTGTATTTGTATAAAGGGTTCACTATCTCTGCTCCTTTAAGGTTAACTTGATACTAGCAATCCGCACATGGTGACACTTTGTCGTCGTTTAAGTCAAGCATTCTTTTGTGTTTAGATACAATGTCGATCGACTGAACTTTTTTGTCTTACGTATATAATGTCAGTATAATTTAGTGTATACATATCGTACAGCACGTTCTGGCAGCATTATGGGGCACGTCAACAGGGCAACGTATATGGGGGGCAATAAGCTGCGAGTGTTTTGAAGAGTTCTGAAACACAGTTGGCGCACAGTTTCTTAATAAAAGTTCTTTGAAAGACTGTGGTTGACATAAGCATTTCGGAAGTAAAGAAAACGATTGGCAAGGCAATGGCTGTGTAAAAAACATGATTCGCTGCAAGAAAAATGTCCACGAGGTATGAACATACCGTAGTACTCGTCAATTTCCTTGTGCAACTTGGCCTGTATATCTGGATTTACACCAAGGCAATGCAACAGAAAACTAATGGCAAACGCGGTGGTTTCATGGCCCTACAAAGGGAGGGAAAAAAAAACAAAAAAAGAGATAAGTTCATAACACGATTTCACCTCGAAGCTTCATGTAAACATTCAAAATTATGTTATTGCCGCAGATACGATAGGAATACGAGTGAGACTGCTCATTTTGCGTTTCCAGTACTGCAATTACGTACTACAATTACGTACTGCAATTACGAAAGGTTCTGAATATCTTTATAACTCCAATGACAAAATTTTGAGTACCCTAACGCTTAACTATCCCAGAGTAAATCCTGAAAAGCACTTAAAGTAACTGCTTAATACCTTTCACTTTCCTTTTGAAGCTACGACCAGGTACTGTGAATAGTTGTTAACCAAAGTCTGCTTAATAATACTAAGTTCCTGGTGAAATATTTGAGAGTTTCAACATAATGCGTACGCTCTATGTAAAAGTGTCTTGATAGGTGCCATCTTACAACTGTCCTGGAAAAAGAGCTGAAGCCCAGACATAGGCTGCTGTGTGTGTCATTCCTATAAACCTTTGTCTCAAAGGCGGAGTCGCCATTATCTATATTTACGTCTAGTAACGGGGTGCCGTAATTGCTTTCAAGTTCACATGTGTACTGGCAAACTGCTTTCTTTTCAAGCTCTCTTTTCAAACAATGTAAATATTCCACACGTTGCACCATTACAAAGCGGCTATCCATGTATCAGGCATAGAAAATCGGAGTATGACTTCCTGGTGTGCTCAAAGCTTGAAAAGCCATTTGTTCTGTATTTCCCGCGTAGAAATAGGCGAAGGTGGGTTCTAGGGGGCTTCTCATTCTTACTCCGTCAGTTTGTATTTATAGGTTGTCTTCTAGTAGGAACAGTGTTTAGGCAGTGTAAATTAGCCACAGTTAAAGTGTTGGATGGGATTGGTGGTGGTGGAATTGATGGACGGTTATAAGTGTATTCTTGAATGACGTCGATGGTTTGTTGTACTGGTACGTTGGTATCTCCTAATTATGCGGCATTATTTGGAAGCATAAGAATTGCAAGAAGTTTTTGACGTTGTAAAGAAAAGCCCTAGGATCCTGGACTGATACCGGTCATGAACATCGAAAGCTAAAATGCACACATATTTGTGAAAATAAATAACGATAATAGTAATAATAATAATCATCATCATCTTCATCATAATCAACATCGTTATCATCGTCGCCATAACTATTTTATCAATGTTTCCTCACTGCTTAGCCTTCTAACTATTCAGTTAGTCTTCACTGCACATTATCACAAAATGGCTATCAATTTTGGCGAGGCATCAGTAAGCGTTCACTGGCATACGGTAAAAAGGCTTAGGAGAAATCAAATTTAACCAAATGATTTTCTCTGAAAGAAATACGTACGTAAGAAGAGCTGAGTGCAAAAACAGATGGTACCTACTCTACCTACACAGTCTTACAGGAGTCCTTAACGAAGGTTTAAAGTATAATCATCTGACGTTGGTAGGGCGATGCCACCAAGTCAAGAGGGGGAGACACAGCCAAAGGTTTCAGAACTTTTCTTCCAAGCGATAACTTGTATGGATTTTGCTCTTTTTTTGCATTATGACTTGGCAACGAACGGTCGTCCTCTTTTTTTCTTTTTTCAGTGTTTTCCTTCTTCTCATTGCCAGAGAAAAGAATTAGTCAGCCAAGACGGAAAGCGAATCAAGCCCCTCTAGCCCTCTCTAGTCCCCTCAGAGACGCCGCCACTCGACAGAGACCGCTCAACACTGAAACTAAAATCAAAACTGTGATATTTAAGCCTAAAGAAGAGAAAAAAGAGTCATAAACAAATTCCGTTGAAGTCAAAGTGTAACTAAATAAGAAAACTTGGTTTACTGCACCTCGAACATGAATGTGTCTACTTCCTCATGAATTCCAGCGATATCAATCTCATCTTTCTCGTAGCAGTTAAGTAAAAGATCCAAGAACGCTGGTTTTCTCTTTGGTGTTTCAGTAATGCTGTCATTATTTTGCAAGCCTTTCCGTAAGGCTATCCTATCTTTGATCACCTTTAACGAAAGGTAAATAACGCAAATATAAAGTAACAGAAAGAAATTGTGCTACCAGTAAAATGGCCATACAATTCCAATTCGGAATGACCATCTAAAGAAGGCTTTATCAGAGACTCTTACCGTGGAGGCCTTATCAGGCACTGTTACCCAACCGGCCTTATCAGGCACTGTTACCCAACTGGCCTTATCAGACACTCTTGCCCAACTGGCCTTATCAGGGACCCCTACCATGGAGGCCTTATCCGGGACTCTTACCATGGAGGCCTTATCAGGGACTTTTACAATAGATGCCTTATCAAGGAATCTTACCGTGGAGACCTAATCTGGGACTCTTATCCAGGTGGCGTTATTAGGGAACCTTACCAAGGTGGGCTTAACAGGGTCTCTCACCATGGAGGCCTTATCGGGGACTCTTACCATGAAAGCCTAAGCTGGGACTCTTACCTAAGCGGTCTTATCTGGGTTTCCTACCCATGTGGCCTTATCAGGGATCCTTAGCATGGAGTCCTTATCAGAGACTCTTACTCTTGAGGCCTTGTGAAGGACTCTTAACGGGTGGCCTTATCAGAGACTGTTACAATAGATTACTTATCAGGGAATCATACCGTGGAGCCCTTATCTGGGACTCTTATCCAGATGGCCTTATTAGGGACTCTTCCCATGGAGGCCTTATCAAGGACCCTTAACCAGTGGCCTTTTCATGGACTTTAAATAGGGACTCTTACTCAGAGCATCGAAAGGCAATAGGAGAAAACAAATGATTACTTCGCTTATTAAAGTTTGCAAGGAGGCTTAAAATGAATTGCGGCGTGGGAGAAAAAGTTATTAAAAAATTTAAAATATTTCTTATGAAACGGGCCGTTCAATAAAAATGTAACGATAAAATGGCCACTTTGACCTTCAACTGAAAACATCTAGTCGTAAAATGTACAAAAAAATCCAAATAGTACCTCTTTGAAATTGTCGTGGCAAGACAAAAAAGCCCTCACCTTGCAGTCTCAGTTAGCTTTGCAGTCTCGATTTTGAGAAAGAAGGGCTTTGGTTTGCGCATGCAAAACAGTGGTGACGAAAAAAGCCTTGCACTTTTCCGGAGTCAAACTGCACTAGAAAGGCCTTAAATATGGTTTTCGATACGGTTTTTGTTGAGAGTTTGAAATGACCTCCCATCATATTTTTGTTCCAAATGTCACGATTTACAATCATGACCCAATCCCTAGGCATGTCCTGATTATATAAAAACCCTATCTAAAGAGAGGATTGCTTAGATATCCGTTAGAAGTTTATTAAACCCTGTTTTTGGAATCTACATACCACATTGTGGACTACAGGGCTCATTCAGTTGGAAGGCTGCGCTCACCGGGTCAAGGCACGCAGTAGTGCACGCTGGCTGATCTTCACACTACTCAGAGCTGAATGACGATATCCAACAATAAATAGAGATGTGAAAATACATCCAATCACATTATGGTCACATCGCTTATGTT
>JAAAKM020004014.1:0-12030 GCA_010016025.2 Alatinidae sp. Z8VKAUB7J3 | reverse complement strand
AAAATCAATATTTCTGAAGAAAATTTCATTACGACAAGAAATCTGAGGATTTTCTGGGGATGTCAAGAAATTGTACGAGGGGGCAATTTGGGGCAAGAAATCAGCTTTGGAGGGGCAATGCCCCTCCCCTAGCTCCGTGCCTGAGCCTTGTTATTGATTGGTTGATGTTTTGGTTGAACTAAAACTTTTTAACAATGCTGTATGGAAATCTAAAAAAATTCTATCTTTTTAATGGCACACATTCTAGGGCAACTGTGGTGAAAACACCGCAGCCAAATATGGTATTTCAAGAGAAGAACAAGATGCATATGCTATTGCATCATATACACGAAGCCAGGAGTCATGGAAGGTAAAATTTGTTTAAAATTTTGTATTGAAAGGTTTAGGATGGCTATGTGATGAGCCTGTACTTGAGGAAGAAGTTCGTGCTTATCATTTTCATTTCGGATGTAAGGCACTCGTGGTAAGTGTCTCAGTTCTCTTGTTACCTGTGCTCCTGCAGGTATACCATTGTGTACTGAAAAGCTTTTTTGTCTGACACTCCTCACAGTACTAACGTCGGAATGACCGAAATGGAATGTGTAAAAGTGTATACCCAACTGTATTTTGAAGGAGCCAATCAGAAATTGGACTGCCTGAAGCCTTGTGTTTTTGGACCAATCAGCAACGCATTTCGGTCATTCAGACGTTAGTACTCTGAGGAGTGTCAGACGACAAAAGCTTTTCAATACACAATGTTTTCGCAATTTCGTGCAATATTCTTATTTTGTACCACAAACAAACTATTAGGTATACCATTGTTAACTATTTTGTTTGCATAATCCATAATGCATCTGCTGGTGTAGACAAAAGCTACTTGATAAACTTCTTTAACTAGTTTATACTTTAAATACGAAGATGCTGCTATACTTAGTGAAGCAACCGATACGTCTCGAATTGTTTGCATTCTCTTACTGCTCCAAATATTGCGGGAGACAGGTAGCGACAGCATTCAAGATGACATGCATATTAATAACAGACGCATGGAGACGATACCTTATTTTGTAGCCATCAATACAAAAACAACTATCTGTGTTAACTGGTTTCATCATTTAAATGTGATCGATTTTACTTTGACTGGAATTTAAAGTCTTACTGTATGAATTTGCATCAGCTAATACTTGGAAAAAGTTGAAAATACGAAACAGTAACTGAAATTCAGAAGTGAATATTTGATGGATAAGAACGTTTTCTTTAAAACAAGAAACACATATCTTAATTGTGAGATCATATGACGTTTACTGTGTAATTGCTAAGAAGTGGTGCACCATTATCAGGGAAATTTACTGAAATATCATCAGGAGGAGCGAGCTCTTGATGTTATCAGTGTAATAGAACTAAAGATATCAAGTTAGTGAAGGTAGATAACAAGCTATAGTAAGTTTAAGTCTGTCCGAATTTGGTCAAGCGTCCGGTATGCTCCGAGGAAACGTATGCTCATAATTATTTATTCTTTGTTCACTGAACTTAACTTCAGAATTTCACGTACATTTGTCCCGTGTACCTCGGTTGACGTCATACTTACTTAATATACAGTTGCACCCATGGGCATTAGCATTCACATCCAGGTATAAATGCTTACACCTGGATGTAATTTAATTCCTTTCCTTTCTTTAACCAGAACGGAGTTTTTGATAGCGAGATCGTACCTGTCAACATACCACAGAAAAGAGGTAAGAATTGAGAGGTCTTCCTCAATTAGAGATTCCACGAGAAGATTCTCGTACGACATGAATTAAGCAAAAGTTTTAAAAATGTGCACGTATTAGGCGGAAATCAATACAAAAGCCTTCAAATCAACTTTGCTTATCCAAATATTAAACAGGGAATACGTATCTGTCTACAAGCGGTATAAACAATTCATTCTACTAGCTGTCCTAGTATGAAGTATTAATAACTTATAAAAGGTCAAAGCTGTGAGCAAACGGCTGTGATGCCAACAGAAAGATGTATTATGAACTGCCAGATTATGTATGTAGAGCGAACGCAAATTGTTGGACTGGGAGTCATTATTTACCATTCTGTTGGAAACGGTAATCTGATCAGTGTGACAATCATGTATCGATCACTCATAGGAGTGGTAGGAGGAAGGAAGATGTGCTCTCCGTAAACAATTCCTTATTTGGAAGAAAACAAGGGTATCATAATAACACTATTATCAAGAGTACGTAAAGGCATTGCCCCGGGGATATACTGTCATGAAGCAGGTATTGGAAACTGACAGTTGAAGCAAAGCTGCAAATTGTCAGTATAGCCGGAGTTGCTACCCCCATATGACGGGGTATGGTCACTGCTTTGACTCCCCTACTATATCAGTGAATGTTCAAATGTATATTTGATTTATATTAAGTGCCCAAACGTTCCATGCAAAGATTCCGGCAAAACTATTGTTAAAAGAAAAGTTCTCGGTCATTTTCCCAAGCTTTTGATTTTAATTTTTGGCGGAAAGTTAAAGGATTTCGGTAGCTGAAACTTTCGATGTTTAAAAGGAATCGTTCTATTTGTTACTGCCAATATAAAATTGGGAAGGCATTGTCAATATAATAAGGAACCGTTTATCAACAAACTGCGACAAAGTTTCCTCGTCGATGATTTTTATATCAACACCATTTGAGTTCAAATTCAAAATGAAGAGGGGCAGGCTATTTAACACTTCTAAGAGCATAGTCGTTAGAAGTTTATAAGGGAAAATAAAATAGCTTCTCTATTTCACGCTGAGTTTTTAAGATAACAGTTATGCTTGATAGTTCAAACCCTTTGTCAATACAATCTGATCTTTGTCAAGCTTGCAAGATAGAAATAGCTTATTTTGTATGAAGTGATCGAAATTTAGTTCTATTGGAGCATGCACGTAATAAACCTCCATTATCCAGAGGTTTCTTTCTATTTACTTAATTTGTCAACCAATTTCCAGTTATCCTTTGTAGAAACTTTTAGACACACAGTTAACCGTCTGTTTGAAGACATGCAAATGTGTTACCGTGTTGAAATCATAGTTTTTTACATATGATTGTGTACACAATCCCCATTTTCCTTTTTAGGGAAGCCGGATCTTGTATTCTCAAAAGATGAAGAGCACACGAACGTCAATTTTGACAAAATACCAAGCCTAAGGTCCGTGTTCCAAAAGAATGGCACGATTACAGCAGGGAACGCCAGCACCTTAAACGATGGAGCAGCTGCTTTGGTGTTGATGGCGAAAGAAACTGCCAAGGCAATGAACGTTAAACCTCTCGCCAGGGTTGTTGGTAAGTTGATACGTTGTTTCACCGCACACTTTTCAGTGCCAGGCAGGTTAACCGAAGTAAGCCGATCATCTGCCCAGGCGCTGTCGCCTAAGACAAACCGTCATAGGTTGCCTAAATGTGGGAACCTGGGTTAGCGTTGACTCAAGATTATGGAGGTCATCTTAGAGAAATTACCATTTGCATTTTTGCTAAGTTAGGCAAAATGTTTTTGGGAATCGAACGGAAATACGCATTCACACAGTTTCTCCGTTCCGCTATATCTATTTGATTCAGAGACTACAAGAAAATTTTATTATTCGTAATACCTTACCTGTCCTTGTATTTACATTCATCGTCATGTTTGTGTGAGCAACCATTCCTATAAGTTGCCGTTTAAAGGTGGCGGGAAGAGGCCCTTTATTTTCGGGTGTATTGATGTATCGATGATATGGCGTACTTTATAACGTACTACAGTACGTCTTGGTACGCTGAAGCCCTAGTTGCATTCATGGTAGAATTTGTAAACAATGTTTTGTTATGCCTTTCTGTTGTTGGAAGAGAGGGGCTAGATACCGGGAAACTACAGGATGCATGCCGTTTCATATATCTAGGCTTAAGCATAGCTTTGTTTATATCCCATACTTAAGGCTTATGTAACACCTTCAATTATTTTCGTGCAGTATAGTAACCAGGGTGCTCAAATGTAGACAAGATATAGTGTCCTGAGTTAAACCAGGTGATATTAATGTACCAGAATGGCAAAAACTCTATTCTTGGCATTGAAACTAGTGTACTGTCACGGATATTTTTCGCGGTGTGGGGTGATCCTAGCTATGGTGGGATATAAAGATATGTAAGGTTGCTCATACATGTGTGGACAAATAATAGCGGCACGTTGGTCCAGTGGTACTGGACTTGCATAGTAAACGGAGCGACCTGGGTTCGATTCGAGAAAGTTGTGCAAAGGTTCACTCAGCCCTCTATACTTACGGAGCCGGCGAAATGAGTACCAGCAGTGCTTGGAGAAGTGGTCAAAACTCGACTTGGGATAGGAGTGACGCCCACCCCTAGCACTGTAGTGGTAGAAGCTAACGAAAAAGGAGCATTCGTGTTGCCTCCAACTGCGGCCGACCATCACCATCATGGATAAATATAACGTTTTGCACATGATGCCTCAACATTCATACGAAGTAAAGTACTTATTTGTAAGATGGAAAACTTCATAGAGTATCTCAAATGTTTAAAAATTTTTGTGTATACGGGAAAGACTTTAGTGCTTACAGTGGATACTGGAAGCACATTTTGTGAATTTATGGGCTACTGCGAAAACAGGAACTAGTGAAATAAGAGATTAAGAAATATTGCTAAGTAAAATTAAATGGTATTGCTGGTATTGCCGTTGCTGTTGATGACACATTATGACCCATCGTATACGTCATAATACATATTTTCTTTCTTTTATGATAGCTGTTGGTGATGCTGCAGTTGATCCGATAGATTTCCCAATTGCACCAGCTGCTGCAACGCCCAAGGTACGCTCTGATTATATCCATTTAAGCTAGCATTTTTAGTACATTTCTTCAGGTTTCATCTAATGATCGTCATTAATTCTCTGTAAGCCATCTATTCTTAATTTTAAATAGTCTAATTGTTTTCATTTTTAAGAAGAGAGTGTAGGAGGGGAGGACAGCAGCCTACTCCCTAGTTCGTTCATTTTACGTGTATTCTGATTGACATCGCTAGGTTTTCTGGTCCGCACTTATAAAGGATGCTTATAGGTAAGACACCGAGATGGAAACTACAATTTACACCACGTTTCGTTTTTTCCCAAAGATTTCTTTAGGCCTTTTTCTATTAGAGGTTGCAGCACCAGTGTACAAAAGACCTGACGAACTCTTTAAAAAGAGACAAAATGTTGTCTAAATTTTAGTTTCCTTCTTGGCATCTTACCAATGGTTTGTATGTGTTATTTT
This sequence comes from Alatinidae sp. Z8VKAUB7J3, assembly GCA_010016025.2. Taxonomy (NCBI): domain Eukaryota; kingdom Metazoa; phylum Cnidaria; class Cubozoa; order Carybdeida; family Alatinidae; species Alatinidae sp. Z8VKAUB7J3. The sequence continues at coordinate 6,791 of JAAAKM020004014.1, read as the reverse complement.
CACCATAAAATTGATTAGAGTGCTTACTTACGAAGCCATTTTTATCGTCCCACTCCGGCCACTCCACTCTCTTCCTTTCGGTCGGTTAGAGATGCACCCTGTTTTATTTCATAACATCTTTCTCATTTACAGCATATATACTTAAGTTTTGCACATATTCCCCCTTGTTCCAGACACTCCGGGTAAGACGATTCCTCGTAAATGCGCCAGAACTTTGCGAAGCGTCCCCTAACTACTATGGGCTATCCCTAGCAAGTGATGAGTTGAACGTGCAGTGTTTAAAGGGATTATGTTTAGTATGTTTTTTTGCAGAAAAGTGTTGGCTAAGTAACGTAGAGAAGCCTATGAGCATCGTCAATGGATTAATTCTAGTTACCAGCTTACCAACGTATGACACTTGATGTCATGGACAAAGCTCCTGTGATTTTGTACCTGAAACTTTTAGTTTTCTTATAGGCACCAAACGTTTTCTGCATTATTATCTTTTTCATATGGTATGAACAGGTACTGGACCTTGCTGGTTTGAAGAAGGAAGATATATCTATGTGGGAGATAAATGAAGCGTTCAGTGTAGTTGTATTAGCTAACATCAAGGTAAGAAAAACTATCGTTGATGTATTTAGTAACACATTGTTGTTTGTGGAATATGTTGGACAAAAGTATCTTTACCAAGAGTACAGTGATCCTGTGAAGGATAACATCTTTGAATGATGAGGACTACTAAGAAGAGAGGATTTGAAATGTCAGTTTTGAAAAGGCACCAAAAAATTAGAAAAAGTTTTACCACAAGGATATGTGCAAGTGACATTGTGCACTGACGCTGGTCTCCAATTGTATTGAGCTTGATGTAGATGTGCACTAGTTCAATGAACGGGAGCTAATGTGGCCACTAGATCATTTCAACACCGGGGATCACGTAGCTCATTTAATAGAGCACACACTGCAAAAACATTGGTTTCGGGTTCTTGTCCAAACGATGTCGTATTTCAATGTATCAAGTGTCTTTTCAAAACGGATCATGAGTACTAGGACTCGACAGTTTTGAGACCTAACTACCCGTAACTCAAATGTTATGCTATGGTCTTCCCTTAAGCTAATTTACTTCTTATAAACGACCTAAAATTTTAAACCAGTAGCAGTTGAGTTTTCCAGAGTGAAATTTAAGCTCGGTGCCACATTATTCTAAGAGTTCCTTGAATACAAATTTTATTGTGATTTATTTTCCTATCCTGATCGTTATTTGAATTCGGGTCTTCGTGAGCAGTAAACAATAACTGAAACGCCTTAATGAAGGCGTCAGTAAGCTTTGTTATACATCATAAAGAACTCTTGTTCTCGGTCAGTCAAACGTCCTAATGCTTTAGCAGGAGTGTTTTTAAATCAAGTTTTGTGGCGCATAATTCTTTGGGCGCAGTTAAAGCTATCAAAAACCTGACCGAAGTTTTTGCAGAAAGTTTAAAGAGATCTCATGGATCTTATGCAATTCAAAGTGATATGGAGACATTGTATCAACTAGTTTTTAAAAATCATTAACAGTATGGTATGTAGTATGTGGATCTTGCACATTCAAAGGCCCTTAATAACTGCCATAAGGCCGGCTATGAATTATTTTCCTTTTATCCATTAACCAGGGAGTAGCCTCATATGCCATTTACGTGTTTTCTGCCATCACAGCCACATCCAAATCTAACACATGCTGGTGCCATGAAGCATAATACATTTCCCACCTTGCTCAAGGATATTAACGAGACAGAGACTCCAGCCACTGAACCCTACACTCCTTGGGTTGCGAGCCAGCTGCTCCAACAACTCGGTTACACTGCCCCAAACTTAGCCAGCCCAAGATGGACTGATTACCAACTTTCGAGATGCAAGAAAGGATCCAAATGTTACTTGTCGCCAGGTGCTTCGATTACTTGACCTTCTCTTCCTTATAGAACGTTCCGCGACATGTAATTGATATTGTTTTTATGAGGATTCGTAGCAACAGCCGCAATGCTCCTACATCCAAGTGTTATGTACCGTTTGGATATCGTATCAACGAAGCTGCGGCAAAGCCAATAACGTAGAAACCCATCGTGATAACGTCTATACTTTTGTTCAACATGTGTCCACGCATTCATTTTCAGTGCAATTTCATTTTCAGTTCTTCTTTCATTTTAGGAACTGGGTCTTGATGCTAGTAAAGTCAACATCCACGGAGGCGCAGTTTCTCTTGGTCACCCGATAGGGCAAGTGTCTTGTTACCACATTGATGTTAAATAGGACCTTAACAACAAACTCCATGTCCATTATAGTCCATCATGCTCTTTGTTGGGTAAATTAACCGTATTCAGCTTGAGGCAGAAAACTTTTCCTAAGGTCAAACAAAGTTATGTTTGCCAGGTCTTTGTTAAAAAATCTCTTTTGCCGTGAAATCATTATACTTCTGTCTTTAAGCTGCTTTTCACAAGAAATATTTAAACCTTGTTTATAATTTACCAGTCGAGGCCAAGCTATGCCTTTGAAGTATGACGCTCAGGTCGGTCAACGAATAGTGATAAATGCAGAAAGGTATTGAGAGGGTTGAATTACAATTATGTTACTATGTTGGTGATAGAACTCCTAGACATACTTGTCAACATTGAATCCAGTAGACGTATATGGAGTGGAGACACACGTGGCAACTAACTGTGTAGCAAACTTTAAACTGAGAGAAAATTCTGCTGGAAAGTTTTTATTTACCTGAAAAAAATATTAACTTGCTCGTTGGACAGGAAGACATGTTTCTGCTGACAAAGAGACGAAGGAGCTATCTTTAGATTTACGAACGATTGTTACATTGCGTAAGTACCTGTTTAGCACATTGTCAATAGGACATGATTTCACTGTGTCATTGCAGTTGATTAATGCAGCAGAAACATATTGGCACTTAGAAGTATGTAAAGATCTGATGTTAACCACTCTCATTGACAAGAATGTAATTAATTTATTACAGCATTTTTCAGTCGATACGTGTCCAGACAGATTTTTATCTAGCTCACTGTAGAATACACTTTGTGATGCGTCCAGAATTTTTGCAAATTGGGAATCGTCTACATTAGAAATGTAACGTCTAGTCCTGAAGTTAACGTGAATGAATATTGAGCTACACTGTTGTATACTAAATGTCTGGTTGTTTGCCGCACTCAGTTTTCAGTATTTTAACGAGACATTTTATCGGCACATTATTAGTGTTTGTGGTGACGGGTACAAGTCAAATTGTGATAAGAAAAAGGTTGATACTCTAAGGCTGTGGTCGGACCGTTTCGTTATTATGTTAGTGTCAGACGTTTTATATTTGTGCTTCATTTCATATCCCGCGTGTCGTAATGCATCTCCAATGACCAAGGCAGAGTGACGTTCTTCTGGAATGATCCCTCTTCTGGACAGTGCTCCCCCTGATCTCATATTCTTCTATAAGAAATCGTCTACTGAAGTTATGTGGGGACTTAGCCCAGGTACTTGGCAGCATACAAATTTCCGATTCAAATGGACGGTTTCAATTTCGTCAATGTAAACTTTGCCGCAGTACATGATTTGGGAATTGGTGTTTCTGTCGTTACTATTCGTTATTATTTGAAGAATAGAGATTTGTTCTATATCTATTAATTTTATTATTGCAGAATGTCAGGTGCGAGAATTGTTGGCCACATGGTTCATCAGCTAGCAGAAGGGCAGTTTGGCATGGCCAGTATCTGCAATGGCGGAGGTGGAGCATCAGCAATGATCATCCAAAAACTCTAATCTGAAATCATCGACAATGGAATTTTGATATGGATTGAATTTTTAAGGAAAGAACATATCTGCGCTGAATTGACATATTGAAAGTATGGCGACGAGGAAGCGCTAGATTGAAGACAATATTTCTTAGATTTGTATTTAATGAACTGGCCATGCGCACGGCCAGGGCGGTCACGATCGTGTGGATGCTTGCATGCTTTCAAGCTCGGCAGGTCTTGGAAGTATTTATTAACTGAAGTAGAAGAAGAATAAATATGCGTAAAACCCAATGAGTATTTTACTGCGTTCAAATCTGAAGGGTTTTCTAGTTGGGGTCACTAGTGTTTGACCAGCTTCTAGCTTCTAGCCTCTAACTTCAGTATTTTAGAAATGATCCATAACCTCTAGGTACTACTACGTTATCTTTAGAATTAAGAACGTAAATAAAGCCATTGCAGTCTTTGTCAAATCATATTATCTTGTTTAGATTTAGAATGCCTTGTTGGGAATAAATGTAAAAAAGATTGATCATACTGCAATGCTTAAAAAGCAAAGACCATCAGTCACTTTTGGTTTAGCTACAACAGTTGTCGACGGGAGCAAAGAGAAGAAAGGAATCATTCCAAATATAGTATTAGTTTCACCACCATAGCTGAAATGTCGAAGTCGAAAACAAATTATGTTTTATCAGGCGTTAAGTGAACTTTCAAATATTAGACTACATTTTCACTTGAAAGTCTGAGAGTGAATTTACACAAATGGTCAAATGGAACCTGTGCCTTACCGGAAGATGTTTCAGTTTTGGCATCTTACAAAGTGTTTCAAAACTACTGTTTGCCAGTACGCCATGCCATGGCTTATTTTTCTTATTCTTACAAACGAATGTTGCTTGCCATGGTGGGCTGGAACTAGATCTGAGCCACAGATCTCTAACCATTGAGTGAGAGTGCTCCATAGAAATTGTCGAAGCAGTTTTCAGTCCCACTGAACAAACCAATATTGCATGCAAGTTCTCATTTTCATATATCGGGAACACAGTTAACTTTTAGCCATCACTACAGCTTCTACTAACGGACAAATTAGGCCTCATTTACCTATTAACTCTTTCAGATTCTTTCGGATTTGCATCAAGCAATGGCGCCACCCTTATACACAGCGATCGATAACGAAGAGAAAGATATATATCTAGCTTTACCTTATTATAATTCTGAGATGGTAGCGCGCATCTCATTACAACTGCAACCCACCCGAAGAGGCCTAGGCCTTTCAAGCGTCTTTTTCAATTGAACTCTCACAAAATGCATTTTGAAAAGAACACTGGAGAAATAGAACAGCATGTTATTACCGGGGATCGAACCCGTGACCCACGCTTTCGCGGCGTGCGCTCTACCAACTGAGCTAGGTGGCCTCCGATGTTAACATACCTTTATTCCTCTAGTCGCCACATTAGCTCCCAATCATGCACCGGTGGACATCGACATCCAGCTCAACGCAATTGGAGACTAGCCTCTCTGCGCCATGTGACTTGACCAAGGCAGAACTGCCATCCGGCCCATCATCATTCCAAAGCCCATTAAAGTTAGAAAGTATAATCGAGAAGAGAAGATTTGAAATGTTACTTTTGAAAAGACTAACATTTCAAATTTCTTTTCAAAACAAGCATTTTAAGTCCTATCTTCTCGAAAATGCATTTCCTGCGGCGTCTTTCCTTCCGTTTCCCTCCCCTCCTATGTGAGAAATGAACATCCTTGCACGTTGGTAGCTGCTTAAACTATTACGCAGGATCTGGCAGTAGATATCGGTCCCATTTGGATCAGATAATGACACAAGCTTTGTTTCATCTGACAAGATAGTTAAAATGAAGGAGAAACACCACAAGTTCTTTCTACCTGCGACTCATACCTTTTCTCCTTCTTTATCTGCGCCAGAATTTTGTTAAAGATTCAAAATAATTACATCATCGATAATTTGACAAGTGGAGTAGACATATTTTTACTCCAAACCAAATATCCCTTTGTAAGTAAATCTTGCCCCAACCTTCGGCAAGCCAAAACTTTTGCGCGTACTTTGATGATTCTTGTTAACGAGGCTGCAGCTCTTTCAAAAAATTACAGAGGGTATCCTAACTGAGGCTTTTCTAAGATGGCGCATTTGTTTTCAGTAATATTTTGAAGCATTCTGAAGTGCCCGTTATGTTTGTTATCATGAACATTGAAGGATGAAAACGTAGTTTTGCGAATAAAGGGCTCGTATAGAGAATTGATTAATTTCTTTTGTCATCCAGAGAGATATCAACAAACCACTTTTAAGATGACTTGAGATGGATGCAGAAAAAAACCAAATTCAACTCAACGAGGCTTCGGTAGGTTCAGTCTTGTCAACTTTTAATATCATCATCATATTACCGGTATCTACCTTGTTTAGGCCGAGCTAATGGTTTAGGCTTATGAAAGATGTTTCTTAGACATTTTGGACTCGTATCTCCGCATAAAAAACACTGTCAGCCTCGAAAGTCATACAAGATCTAGGTCTTCGACGTGAATTGTTTTAATTTTTCACCCCGCGCATCTGAAGTTGGCATCAACTCTTAATTCCGTTGATCCCTACGAACAGATTTGGATAACGAAAGTACTTGAGTACTTTATTTAATATTCAAGGCTATTTGCAAGTGATTTCATTAGTTTAAAACCACAAATAGGGCTATGAAGCTTATACTAATGTGCATATGTTGCTTTACAGTCGTTTTATATTTATGTAATTTATTGTTTCTGGATGATTAACCCTCGCTCCATTGCATTGTAGATAATCGACTTAAAAGTTGAGTTGTTTAAGAAAGAAAAAGAATTTTGTAAAGAACAAAACGAGAAGATAACTGGGGACGATGACTTATATACCACTACATCAAGTTCCAAGACCTTTGATAAGGTAAGTCAAGAACATTTACGTTTTTTATTTACGTTTTTGTTCTATTTCTGTATGTATGTATGTATTTATGTATTTATGTATGTATGTATGTATGTATGTATGTATGTATGTATGTATGTATGTAT
>JAAAKM020004013.1:0-12031 GCA_010016025.2 Alatinidae sp. Z8VKAUB7J3 | reverse complement strand
AAAAGTGTGTTAACATCGGAGGTCACCTAGCTCAGTCGGTAGAGCGCACGCCGCGAAAGCGTGGGTCACGGGTTCGATCCCCGGTGGTGACGTACTTTTCTATTTCTCTAGTGTTCTATTCAAAACTAACGTTTCAAGACTTTACGACACTTTTTTTGTTTTAAATCATACTTTAAGGTGACACCAGGAGCGTTAATTGACTCCGTGAATTGTGCGCTTTTGCAGACATATCGTTAGCTGCTAAATACCAACAATTGTTACATAGCCATATCACAAAGAGTTACGAAATATTCGACTGGACACGTGCACAGGTACTGAAGAAAAAAAATCTTAAGGTGTTATCTACGTAACGAGAAGCAGAGGATAAGATCGATGTTAAGACTACGAAACCAACTTAAATCTCTAAAAGATAATAATAACAGTTTTTTCCATAAACCCTCTTATTCGTCTTTCTGTATACCGATATAAAAAAAAGGTAAAAAGGCGATGTTAAACAAAAGAAAACAGTTATGTTCTATTGTAATTTTTATTCACAAAATAAAAAAATGCAAAATCGGTCATTTATTGGTTTACAGTCATTCCTGACATAAACATTACATTACATTACATCACGGGTTCGATTCCTGGTGGTGACATATTTTCTATTTCTCGAGTGTTCTTTTCAAAACTGACATTTCAAATCCTCTCTTCGCGATGATAAACATTACACTTGTTACCTTGTGAATTGTAAACTTCTACACGTTGATCTGGGAACGAAAAGGGCTTACCAATGAAAAGAGTGGCGTATGCCTTTCAGAAAAGGTCTAAAAAGGCAAATAGTAAGGACCAAGGAGTTGACATCATGATAAATTTCTTTGTTCATTTTCAGTTAGTCTTACGCTAAACGTACTTTAAGGTATGTTTAGTGGCAAAACATGTACTCATATAAACAATGATCTTCAACAATAATCTCCGGACGTGAGAGCAGCAATTACATATTCCAGAGCGCACGCTTTAGAAAACCATCGAAGTGGTCTGTGAAATGGTAAAAGAAGCAGTGAAAGAGAAAGTTTAATATAACAACCTTCATTTTTGGCAATTTCGGTTCCGAGGATCATCGAAATCAATGCTGAAAATCCTAAGGTCCCCTCAAGCTCATTACAAGTACAGATTAAGTATAGCATCTCACAGTACCAAGAGTAACATTGGCACAACACAGCATTGTTTAGGGAAGCTAGTCTACCATAAACGGTACAAATGCAAGACTGGTACTTTGCTACAATAAATAATCTTGTGGTGACTAAGAAGAATTAGAAAATTATCAAGGGTGCTTAGACCCCTTGGCATCTGCTTTGTACGGCTCTGCCTTGTTATTATAGACAGATACCATATTGTAATAGTATCTGTAGTGGCTGGGTATCCACTTTTAAAGGTTTACAGGTCCTTTGTATTGGAAAAATAACCGATGATTAGATATTTAGAAATCCTACTACTTTATCAGGCATAAAACATTTCCCATGACATCAGATTGGATAAAATAGGACTGTCGGGGAAGTCTATAATAGTTAATTTTGAGTTCTGCAAATTATATTGTTGTGTAACGTTTGCGTTACTGCAAGAAACGTTTTAGAGTTACAATTTTTAAAAATTGTACAAACATGATAAAGATAGTGCAAATTTGATCTCAGCTACCTGGTAAAGTGCATTCTAACGCATTATTTCCATAGTTAAGCCATATCATGAAGTTTAAATAGCCTCCTTTTCATTCTAAATTTATCACTTCCACATTTCGGACAAGTCAATGATGGCGACATGCAGGTGCAAAATTCCGTCATTACGGATCTGACTTAAAATCTCTTCCCTGTAAAATTTTGTGGCTCTTTTCAGATCTTAACAATTCTTTCCTAAACTTTTGTTATTTAGGATGGTGATTTACTTACAATTTAAACAACATTTCTCTAGTTAAAGCTAAAATATTACAAGGGATTTCTTTCCCATTATGGAGAAAACCCGATGCTCATAGGATCACGAAAGTCAAAGTAGTCGGCAATCGGCTTCTTACACGTCCCTTCATCAAAGGTTTCGAGACCCATTATCTAAGTATATCATTACTGTTTGGAAGCAAAAGTGTGCCGAAGGAAGAGATATTTTCGTCGTCTGTGTAAAAGAAAGCCACTTCATTCCGACAACCACGTTGTACATTCTATTTGACCGATTACAGTAAAATATGTTAGTTTTAAAAGCTTAAACACTCTCTTTAAGAGATGCTCAGATTGTCAAAGGTTAAAAAAGGATTGAATCCAGGGGGTGCATATCTTACTTAATTTCCCTGGTCGAGAGAACAGATAAAGTTTTTACAATTTGTTTTAAATGTGAGTGTGTGTGAAAGCTAGGAACAACATATGACATGCTTCTTCAATAGTTCTTGATTTTTCACTGTAGGTTCCAGTCAGACACCAGAAACTGCTAATTTTCACTTCAGTTCCATACTAAACAGAGAAACAAGGCCTTTTGCAATCATTTTGTGTCCGTGCTTTGCTAAGATACATAATCATTCATAATCATAATCATAATCATCTACTAAGATCATCATAATCATAAGAGTTTTACTAGAACTCTAAAACTCGTTGCAAAAGAGATAAATTCAGTGCTTCCAGAAAGTAAAAAGTTGTTAAACGTTAAAAACTCTCACTTCTAATTAGGCCCTTATTCTAATCAGTGTTTTGACCTTAATTAAAAACGTGCGGCTTATCTAGACTATACAAGAATTTACTATGTTTGGCAAAGGGAAACCGGTTGTACTTTCACTCGCCGTTAATTAACAACACTATTCTTCCTAAATTTATTACCTTAATCTGTACTGGTTGTTAATGAGTTATGTTGAATATGTTACTTGTCGTGTTAGCATCATGTCTGTATAGCAATTTCTGTGCCATAAAAAACACAAATTACGCTGGTTTTTAAAAAGAGATTCCAAGTCCCAGGCAAAATGTCTATAATTGACCAAGAAATACAAGCAGTAATACTCTGCCTCCTTCAACTAACAATGTACCACTATGATACAGCTTTACATAGAGCCTCTATTTCTTTCCTTTGCCAATTTCGAATAAGTAAAAATGCCAAAAGAACAAAGTCTTAAAAGACAACGAAAAGAATGTAAATATTTTTTTGCTTTGTTTATGATTAAAGTACTACCCAAATGAAGTACAGACCTGGCCTTGCCTACATTACGGAAGCAATTACTTGTCTACTTTTTGGCTCAGTCTGGGTTTTCAAGTAAGTGCTGTCCTGTGGCAGAATCGCATTGCTAAACGGTGTTTTTCGTCTTTGAAACCATAGGTGGCTGTTTCTTATGAGGAGCTGATGTTCGGTAAAAAACGATGGAACATGCTGCTTAATTCGGTCAACCAACCATTTGAGTTTAACGTTTCGTACGTTCCATTCCGATCATTTCTGACGATTGTACTGAGGAGTGCCGGACGCAAAAAAAAAATTTTCTGTAAAAAATGTTTTCGCTTTTTCCTGTCATATTTTTATTGCTTTATATAGAACTGGCATAAACATTCTTCTTTGTTCAAGGCTTTTATTAACGGGGATAACGTAACACTTATGCTCCGGAAGCGTCCCATATTGAGACATTTAGGGACTGCAACAATGAGTCAATTCAAAAGGGATTGTTTTTGTAATTTCTCCAAGCAATTGTATTCCCTCAGATAGAAAGCAACACGTTAACAAATTATCCTTTTACCGTACAGTAGGTTTGAGTGACTTTTCAACAATGAGGGCACTTGGGAACCAAACGTTTAATTTGTATATATATCGGGCCTAACTTTATCACGTTACTCACACTGTATTTTCTCACAATGAAAACTTTCTTTGTTAGTCTTTGCTCTTAACTCTCTCAAAACAGCTGGTTAATTTTTCACTTCTTAGGCGACAATTTAAAAAATATACCATATTGTCTCGTGAATAAACAGGTAACATCAGTTAAAAGTACAACCAGTGGTGAAATAAGTTAAATCTTTTGCAGTTAATGGTTTAAAATTTGATCACTTATTCTGAATATCCTTCGAAAATTCGCAATAGAGATCTTGTTTCATTGTCTACTTCATCTGCTGAAACACGATTTTAAACCTAACAAGATCTCCTACAATCTCCTCTTTTATTCTCTCACCCATAGTTTTAATCGGCTCAGGGCTAAGACATTAATTACTTATTAAAAATCTACTTTGTTTCCTCACTCTCTTATCCAACAACTTCGCTTATCATGGCTCATAATTTCAGTGTGTACATTTCTTTACGGTCAAGGAAGCCGGTCAAACTTTAGCCTTCATACTTGCTTCCCTGCAGATCAATACATAAAACGTTTACCTTCCTGTTCAGGTCATGTATTTTGTTTTCAAGCATTATCGGTATTCAAAATTCAGTAACAGCTTCCATGATACTCAAAGTTTAAATTCATAGGTGTGCTGCGTGCATGTTTTCTTGAACATCCTGCTATTCGAAATTCTTTTCCTTCCGAGAGACGAAGTTTGTCTACACATCCTTAGATCTATCAATATTTCATTCCTCGCAGTGTGTTACATTTTCCCAAAGCACTAGGAAGGCACTATAATATCAGTAATATAGCTATAATACGACAGGTGGATTTGAAATTGCTTGTTAACCAGATCAGGTCCACTTGGACATCACATTTATGCTGCAGTTACCCCCTGTAACATACCCTTCCCTGGTTACCGTATGCCGACTGTCTTGTTGAAGTCAAGGAAAGTTTACCTCTTGACTCCAGATTAAGGGAATATTGTGTAACAAAGCTTTTGCTAGTTAGACAAAATAGCAATGGTCAAGCCATCAGCATAATCTATCTTCGCAGTGTTTGACGGTATTCTAATATTAAGAAAGCTGTTTACTTGGACGCTTTAGAGTTCGCTGTTCCAATTTCTAGAAAATGTTTTGAATGATATGGCAGAAAACTTAACTTGATGAAGCAGAGTTATACTATGTTATTTCTTTAGCAGAAAGGAAAGTATCCAGTATTCTTTCTTAAAATACAAACTTGTTGCAGAGGATTGGTCATTTCGCTCGTACGCAGCAAATATAAGAAAAACGAATCAATAATATGAGGTAAGTTAAATTACAACAATACTTTGAAAGGCGATCTGTCTGCTGATGTGCTTTGGTATTCTTTTGGTCAGAAACTGGCTGTATCAGTAAACTACAAGCAGACATGCATTTAAAGAATGTTTTCAAATATGAACTACCTTGTTTGTATTTGGATTGACTCTTCATTTTACACAACACTGGCCATCGATATCGACTAGGGTGATCTAGCCTGTTTTTTGATAGATCTATACAATTGGAAATAATAACGACCAAAATACATTTAAAGTTCTACAAATCATGCACTTGTTATTTCTTTTGTTTCAATAATGTTCTCTTGTTAGTACAAAGACATTAATTCAGTTTCCTTTCTTGTAATTAAGCGCCTCTGGATAATTCTGTATGTTTATCGTAAAATTTAAATTCTCAGCTTTGTTATAAAATCCCAAAGATTCTGACGTTTTGTAAAGTAATGATTCTGGCAAAGCTACCTTAAGTATGGTAAGCAGATCGCGTTAATAAACTGTTGTAGAAAATAATCGAAAGAAAACACTAGCTTTATATTTCTATTAACGTTGCTTCCAATGGAATTGACAAGTCGTCGATTCAGTATTATTACTTTTGAAATCCTAATTGGAGGAAGAAGTTTAGAAGACATACTGAAAATTGGCATAATGTAAGTGGAGTGATTTTATCACATATTGATAACGGCTTTTCAATTTGATGATATCGATTTGCAGAGGCCTGTTGTTTGAGCTGGATAATTTCCGTGACATTTGAGCTAGGAGTGTGGAGTTCAACATAGAAATTTGTAACTGTGCGCTTTGGAAGGTTGACAGCTACAGTTTGATTAACGAGGTCACGGAAATTTAAAACTGAGCCATGGATTATGCTTACCATGAGAGAAAAACGGTTTTATTATTTACCACTTTCATCCTGTACAGGTGGATAACTAATTCCAGTAGTCGGTCAGACGTGGACTAGAGATAGGAAGAAAAAATGCACGCTGCGCGTTTAGTTAGACAGAATGGCGGATTGAAAAAGAAAACGGTGGAGAGAGCACCATCTACGCCTGTTCAAGAGAATGGCAAAGGACCAGAGTTTGTTAATGTTGCTATGGCCGCAGCTTTGATGCCCACCCTTGGAGGTTTACCAGGGGTGGCAGCTAACAAAGCAAAGAATGATGTTGAAGACCATACGATGAAGTTCCTGTCAGAGGTTAGATTTCATAATTTACCCATTGCTTGTATTTCCGTAGATTAAGTCCCTTTTAGAACTCATTCATTTCAGTAAAAGCATAAAAAAGTGATAAATGTACTCTCCAAATTTATCCTTGTAAGCAAAAATATATTGTACATTAAGGCTTTTTAAATTTGTGGTTCGCATTTTGCTACAACAGTTTACAAGTTTCAATTGTCTCTCGTTTTCTTTCAGCTGCTTTTTTGCTCACGTTTTCGATGGTATGTTTCAAACTGTTTACTACACAAAAGCGCAGTTTGTTTTCCATGCAGCTAGCTAACAAATATAGGTCTGCTATTAAAATACATCAACGAGTATCGTCTTTTATGGGTGAAGAAAATTTTTACATCATTAAATATGGTAGTATAAATTGACAAGCCATTTTCCTAAGCAGTCACTAATTGTTTGTGAACCACTTATAAACCTTTATTCTAGCAAATAACAAATTGGATAGTGTTATGTTCACCTTTATTTTGGTAAAGAATATTATGAACTTAAATAAAGAAAAGAAAACGTGACAAACGAAGAGAAAATTCAATAAGAACGTGATGCAGAAGTACAGAAATAATTCTGATCATTAAAGTGCCCTTGTTTAATATTCAGGACATGTAGATTTAGAGCGACTAAACGAGTAATAACCTGTCTTTTATTTGATGCTGATCTTCGTGTAGTTTCTTACATTGATCAGTTTTACTTCCATTGTCTTTATCTGTGAATTTAAAGCCATTAGATCATCCTTATCACTTTGTGTGGATTAGTAAATATGATATCGGGAAAGACTGAACTGATGACGCTTAATAAAGTGCAACTTAATCTACTGGTGACAGATATATCTAACAAGATTGTATCCATCTGTTTTACACCACAATATTTATGAAAACCTTTCCTTAAAGAAAGTTAAAAAAACGAGTTAGTTTCAATTTTAAAAATATTTAAAGTACCTTCAATTGTTATCTGCTACTAAACTGAAGATGGTAACGCCTTTGCTAAACACGATGGAGTATGGTTGGTTACGCAAGGGCGGCGTAACATCCTCTGGATTTGGGTTCTTAAACAATTAGAGCTTGAGGACTGTAATCAAATAGATTTGCTTTCCCAGTGTTGTTACTCTTATTCCACAATAGATACGAGTTTGTATGGGTTGCCTTATTTTCCATCAACACATTAAAATTTTCATAAGATACATATTCTATGAATATATTGTTGGAATATAGCCCTTTTAGCCATCCTCTTTGTGGCCCCCGTTATGTCACAGTTGTTGGTAGCAATAGTATTAAAAGTAGAGGAAGCACTACAAAGGTACAAACAGTAGAAATAGTAAACTTAGCAGTACTGTTACAAGAAATATTAATAATAGGAATACTAGTAATAGTACTAGTTATTTTACTTGTCATTGTGAAAGTAAAAGTAAAAGAAATAATAATAATTTTAAAACTCAATGCCTTCACTAATATTCTTAACACTTCAATAGAATTTGCCGCTATTTTCTCCTGGACAGTAAGATTCGATAGACAGTGGTGTTTAATTATTATCAAAAAAGTAATAACAAAAAAAACCAACACAAAAAGAAAACAACGAACAAATAAGAAAAACAGAGCACAAGCAAGCAAATAAACAAACAAACAAACAAAAATTGTGAAAAGGAAAACAAATATAGCTAACTACATGAACAGTACTTGCTCCAGGGGAAGTCCAGTCTTTGTTACGCCTGTTTAAGATATAATACGATGTCCATATGGCTACTTGCAATAATACTGAAAGTACTAGTAAAAGTATAACTAAAAATTCTAGTAATAGTGATAGTACAAGTAAAAGTACTAGTTGTATTATTCTTAAAATAAAAGGTAATAGTACTAGATGTAGTAACTGTAATTGGACTGATCATTAAAACTCACAGTTTATTTTTTTCAACACATATTAATAAGATACAGCCGGACACTCACAAATATCAGGAATGTTTAATATAATAATACAATAAGTATTCTATCAGTTCATTAAAAATTAGCTTATAAATAACAGTTAGTTTATTTAAAATGTTAATACTTATAGTACTAGTACTAATACTAGTTAGTAATTGTACTGTTAGTACTAGTAAAGGTCCACTGGACCCTCGAAAAAAATAAAAGGAGAGAAATGCACAAATCATAAGGAGCTGAAAGATAGGGTTGCACGGATGTGGAGATTGACTTAGGTAAATATTTCATGACTAGTCATAAGTGCATTGGGGACAGTTACTAATAGATATACAAAAGGTATGTGAAATTTGTGCAAATAAAACCATGGTTACTTTAAACGGACCGAGTATTAAAAAAAATGATTAAAGACGTTCATTTGTTAAGATGTTGTCACGAAATAGACAGGATGGAAATCAAGACACTTGAAGAACTATTTGAACATCAAAATTGACTAAAGCACCTAATTATATTATCCATATTTGCACTAATGCAGCATCAGTGTTCCAATGCCCCTGACGACAACTAGAGCTTTGAGGTGCCCTTTTTACAATGGGGAAGGTTTTCAAATTTTTATGCTTTCCAATCACTAAATAGAATCATAGGGCATTTTCCCAGCCCATATCAGTGCCTAAGATCCAACATTGCATTATAGTAATGATTCCCTTACGAGGTAGATTTGCCTCAAGAATTAGACAACTGAAAACTAGTATGTATGCATCCTACTTTTTGCCCTACTCATAGAATACGTATAGAATCTGTATAGCCTATAAAGCCAGTACATCTTATAACAAAATTGTAAACAAAGATCACGTGGCTTTGATAACAGTACCATATAGATAAACACCTCAAGATCCTTGTGTTTTTATTCGCTTATGCCTTAGATAGAAAAACCTCCCATTCACGTTGGCATGCTTGCTTGGGTATACTTTACATATAGTACATATAGTACATATCTGTTTATGTACGTATATCAAAAGCCTATCCATGACTTGCTTTGATGGTTTAGCAGAGGAGTAAATCACTTCAATAAAAGTGTTTGGGAATGAAGAATTATAAGAATTGTTGAGAATTATCGGGAATGATTGAGAATTATTGTGAATTATTGAGAATTATTGGGAATTATTGAGAATTGTTCAGAATTATCGGGAACTATTGAGAGGTATTCAGAGTTATCGGGAATTATGGCATTTGACTGAGAATTATGAGAATTATTGGAATTATTTGGTAATTATGATAATTTTGTTTGAGAATTATTTCAGTGATTTACCCCTCGTTTTTAGCATGTATTCATTACTTTCTACATGTACTTTCTACCTGCACTTCATGTACCACAGACATAAGAGTAAAGTTGCTCCTAATGTCCTTTCTAAAATAAACTACTCCATACATTGGCACAGATGTGATAATTAAAATAGGAAATCAAAGTAAGCAATAAGCGCAAAACCTTTAGGGCATGGAGACTACATGATATCATCTCCGCAAAATCATCTTTGCAATAGAGCTGAATTCAGCATCATTAACCAGAGCTTTCTATGAAAAACATTTCTTCAAACTTTTTATCCAATACTTTTATTTGGTGAGACTACAATGCTTCTTTGACATATACTGCAATTTTGTAATTTTATCTTTGTAAATTATCAAGTTTGATTTAATTTTAGCTAGATTTGATTTTAGTTAACAAAGTGAGAAAATATGCAAATATCAGTAAAATGCTGACATAGAGGAATGATGCATTTTTAGTATCAGATCATATATGTTTTTACCATTTTATATATACAACCTTAATGTATAGATACCACTTTATGATTTTTTATGTCAGGATGACTTATCTTCTTATCTCACTAGTTGTACAATAATATTGTGTCAGATAAAGGAGTACATCTGAAATGCCCTTATAAATGTAAAGTATGATCAAGATCCTGTGTCTATACATTTCAAAGATGGAAAGTAACATGACATTTAAGCCACGTATGTACTTTATCTACCCGTACACTGTGCACTGTACACTGTACACTGTACAGGCATGGTGGCTCAATGGGAAGGGAAAGGGAAAGGGGTTTGCTCACTTGTACAGGTGTCAGATTTAGGGGTCGATAGAACGAGTACCAACAAATTTGAATGAAGTACTTAAAACGTTAAAACGTTAAAACGTTAAAACGTGACTTGAAATAGAGGTGCGTACTCGTATCAGATAAAGGTGGAATCGGTATGAATTGACACATTTGTGTTACATTCGATTGTAGTCCACCATCTTCTCCCTCTTCTACTCATGTTCTACAAAAGCCTTAAACAGTTTTACTTTGGTTGACGTTCTTACAGATTACTTCCCGTCTACAAATTGCACATTGATTGCGTCCCATACTATTATTGTCCTTGCATCAGTTTCCTGCCATGTGTTTGCATATTGTCATAGGTATAAAAGATCAAATCAATGTTTTCAATTCGTCAGTCCCCTTTTGTGCAAATGGAAAATTCAGAAACTCGTTTATGCTACAAAATTTAGCCTTTTTTACTTCCAAATATCATTTACTCGATTGTGTTATTCCTCCTCTCTGCAAAAGAGGGTTTCCTCTTTTTAAAGAATATGTTCCAGGAGGTCAAAAACATCGAAAAAGGCAGCTTCCAATGAAAACCTTCTGGGGGTCTGACTTAACGCCATTGCAAAAAGAAGAGGCGTCTTGAGAGTCTAAACAAAGGATAAAAGGTATGAGGAAAGAGGATCTCCTTGAAGAACACCCTTATTTTAAGTCAAGATCTTTACACAATTAAAAACCCATCTATGCTTCCGTAACGACAAATCTTCAATATTACGTCAACGTCAATATTTTCTTTTCTCTTTCGATTTAAGAATTAAGAAAGTTTTGAAATGATTTCTGCATATTTCTAGCGTATAATCTCTTTGAATGTAAATCTCATTGTTTTTGTTCTTTTCAAGCGTTCTTTAATAATCTTCCTAACTCTTTTAGAATTGCTTCAAGGATAATCAAAGATTGATAGAGTTCTGTTGATATGCTCATGTTTTAATTCATTATACAAAACGAAAATTAATCCTGAGGCTGTGGAGGATGCGCAGGTGATGCTCTACAAGTTTCATCGCTTAGTGCTTTCGATGGCGAGCTGTCTGTTATTTGGAATTCCTCTTTTGACCATTAAGAAAGCTAAACCTTCTAATAAAATGTTATATGTGTACCGAAGAAGTGTAAGTCTTAGTAAGTGCTAGTGCGGAGTAAAATTTGTAAACTACATGTTTTTTAATTGTCTCTGCAAGGGTTTAAGGCTGAGCCTGCAACTGTGAACGCTTTATTGTGATTTCGTTTTTGATGTGCTTGTAAAAAGTGAAAGTGACAGGAAAGTTGTTCAAGACATAAACTGTTTATTTCATTGTTTGTGGAAGACAAAAAAATAACAAAAAAGAATGAGCAGTTTTTATTGTCGCTAAAAATGAATTTGAATTATTCTCTTTCCCTTTTTCTTATTTTCCTTCTCTTCTAAGCCTGTAAACATCCTTAGCTAAAAAAAGTTAAAGAACTGAAATTACAAGTATTTAGCAAATATTTATTGTGCTCTCAGGAGGTTTGAGACGAGTCAGAGACTGAAACCACCAAATGTGGTCTGTTGCAGACTTTGCCACAGTTTTTCCATGAGCGCAGTTCAAGGTCATTTCTTCCCTCTCTACGGTTCTCCACTGTCCAAATAACTCTGAACAGCTTTGAATTTACTCCAAGTTGTTTATAGGAGGATTTCCTAAAAAAAGCTTT
>JAAAKM020004012.1:0-12031 GCA_010016025.2 Alatinidae sp. Z8VKAUB7J3 | reverse complement strand
GCATTACCACAATAGCTTGCAAATTAACGGCGCTGACCGGATTCGAACCGCGACCTCTCGATTACTAAACCAACGCCATATATATATATTTATATACTAATATACTAAAGTTGTATTAATTCTTTATAGCCATTTTATGTCATTATAACTTGAGCTGAAAAAAAGGAAAGAACGTATGGGGAGAAAATTGCCCGAACACGTACGAGGCCTCTTGCGAAGGATGCACTTAAGATCTGTTGCATAATCAAGATGCGTCGCATAGTTATGATGCGTTGTATAATTAAGATGCGTCGCATAATCAAGATGCGTCGCATAGTTATGATGCGTTGTATATTTAAGATACGTCGCATAATCAAGATGCGTCGCATAGTTATGATGCGTTGTATAATTAAGATACGTCGCATAATCAAGATGCGTCGCGTAGTTATGATGCGTTGTATTATTAAGATACGTCGCATAATCAAGATGCGTCGCATAGTTATGATGCGTTGTATAATTAAAATACGTCGCATAATCAAGATGTGTCGCATAGTTATGATGCGTTGCATAATTAAGATGCGTCGCATAATCATAGGAAGCGCTTATTCGAGGAGGGGGCTCCTATTGTGCTATCTTATGATCAGACCTATGGTTGTAACAAAATATTGATAACTGAATGAAAACTACTCGACTCCTTAGAACTTTATTTTATGATCTTATGTCATCGGAGCTAAAATCAAACCAAAGTAGCACATCAAAATGCAAACAAACGCCTTGCTGTTTCTTATCAATCTCCAGGGAATAAGTTGCTCCTATGCAATCCCTCGATCAAAGACCCCTGACGAGCAGTGAGCCAAATTTTGTTAACTGCCTTTAATAAATAGTAGAACCACCAACCAGGCTAACAAATAAAAGCCAGATTTGGTATCCAAGTGCAACGCCCTTAAGTTTAGCCCACTAGGCAGAGAAGGAAGCCATGAGACCGGCTCAAACGCCCAGTACGACCCCCGCTCACGGATTATGGAAAAAATGTCTCATCAATAATGGAGAAGCTTGCTCCTTTACTCCGAGTCTTTACATAATAGTAACTCATTGTAAAGGTGTGAGGTAATGTAAGCTTCATTATGTAGTCTACATTTCACAGTTTGTAGCTAACGTTCTCTTTGTTCTAATGGAATCGTATATTATGCAACCTGCTAACGTATGTCAGAATCCTGTGAATGGTGGATATTGTTACTTTTTCTGTGGTTAGCCGTGAATGACAGGTTTAGTAAACTCTGTAACTCTAAGGAACACTTACTCACGTTCTTTACAAAACTGGTCTTCGTCTCTCGGGCATGCGCAGCTTGTATTCCAGTAATATCAATTATGGTAGCAACTGACCTCAGTGGGGGCGCAAGCTCTCGAAAAGTGGGCAGACAACTTCTTGTGATTCATTTACGATTTTTAACCACTGGCAATTCACGCTAGCTAATCATATCGAACGAAGTCCTACAATAACATCATATAAGCTTCTATAATGATATCTAGGGACGGTATAATTGAAGATGTGTGTTTGAGGATGTGCCGGGTAAGGGTGGGTGGGTTTGGATGGGATCCTTATCCCTTACTGTTGGTAAAATGGTTCCAAATATATCCAAAGTGGGCAACGAGTTGACAAAAAAGTTTGCTAAATAATTTCTCGGCAAAGACATCATACTTCGGATTGAAAAATGTAAATATGCCCTGATTGATAATGAATAGTAAAGTTTGTTAATGAGCAAGGACATAAGTAGGGCTCTCGGATTACCTTCATTTCATTTTATTAAATCATTTGGTTGGCATCCAGGTACGAGCGCAGAGGATAGCTTTGATCGTCTGTGATAGAGCCCAGTTAAGCCAATGAGCCCGGTTACGCGTAACGTTGAGGCCTGGGGATAACTTTTAGTGAAGGACAATAATTGAGGAAGAAAAGTTATCGCATTAAACCATAATTGTACACAAATAGACAGACAAAATGTTGCAATATTACCAATTTAGACCTGACTAGGCTTTGAAAAGAACACTAGAGAAATAGAAAATATGTCACCACCGGGGATCGATGACCTAAACTAGGCCTTGAAGTAGGACATAACTTTTTCAAGACAAAAATATTAGACTTGAGGACGGTGTATGTTACATTAGTGCCAAGTGTTTTATACGCTTCCCTTTTTGCATAAATTTTCATTTAATAAACGGAACGAAGCAGCTAGATGTGCAATTGTTATAAACCAATGCTCGATCCGACAAAATGTAACCAATTAAAGTAATTATGCACGAAATAACGAGAACAATGTGTACTTAAAAGGTCATTCTGACGTTTGCACTCTAAGCAATGTCAGACGAATAACGGTTTTAAGTACACAATATTTTTGCTGTTTCGTGTAATATTCTCGTCCTGTACAACAAACAAACTATTAAAGTATTTTCAAAAACCCCGGTCACACATTCTTTCGAAAGTTCGTCTCTTTGACCTTTCGCTTCCAGACTGTGTGCTAGAAAACGGCTTAAGACTTCCGAGCTCCAAGTTCGCTAAAAAGTGACTACGAAAAATACTTCACAAACATTAATTTAATTACCCATAGTGTTTTTCTTTTGTTGTCATTTAGCTCTTCCATGGTGCTGTGTTGACGGCGTGACGGCGGGCGGTGTTTTCGCGATGCAAGCTGACAGCTGGACTATTCAACTGTATGGACAGCATATGATGGACACCTATGAGGCTCGCAAGAGGGGTGACAAGCCGACTATGATAAAATTCAAAGACATTTATGTCCACGTACCCGATAACCCTGGACAATTTGCTAGAAATAGGTAAGTGCCAAGCCTTTCCGGAAGGGTTGTTTAATACTGGGTTAAAAAAATTCAACGTGGTATTTTACGAACAAGATTCTGGTGATTAGAGTGCCTTGGTCACAATTTCAGAATGTTGTGTCACAATTTAATTAGTATCAGATGTTTGATAACTTTTACATTCGTCACATTCCCCTTGTTGGTATAGATAAACTGTCTAACTCGAGAGAGATATCTTGCGCAATCGTCAAGATACGCCCTTTCAAACTTTGCATCATGTCTAGCACATCTTTGTTACAAAAATATGAACCATTCAAGGAGACTGTACCTTTATGATACACTTTGACACAAAAGGAGAAACCGTAAGCCTTCTAAGCTATTTTGTCATTCTTAAAAAAAACTCTCCCCGTCGATGTGCAAACCACTTCCAAAACCGCCATTAATTTTGTTTTTTTATTATTTTAAATCATATTGATTCTATTGTAAACTTTGTGATCTATGTGAATTTTCTATGGCTTTTCTACTTTTCATATCACTCTTGTGATGTTTAAGGATTTTTAGTGAGTTTTGCGATTTTCGCATGATTCGACATGATTTTTGTAGTACTTCGTAATTTTTTCGGTGATTTTACTAAAACAGGAGTAGCAGATCTTCGTGATTGTTTTGCCCCTATACCTACTTAAGGTCAGTTTTGAAATAAGCATTAAAGAAGAAAAATGTCACCACCGAGGATCAAACCCCGTGACCCACGCTTTCGTGGCGGGTGCGTTACCAACTGGGCTAGGTAGCCTCCGGTGTTATTATACTCTGTTTCTCTAGTCACCATATTAGCTGCCAATGATACTACCTACCTAAGGTGGAAACTGAATCTTTAAGCTCGCAGCTTTTTGGTACACCTCAAAGGATTGATATTGTTGGGTTATTGGTCTGATTAATGACGAAGTACACCTGTGAGATGGTATCTGCAATAGACTCACATGGATTAAATCCAGGTTAATATTTTGATTAAAATTGGTATAAATCCATAAATATTTCCTCAACAGCTTTTTAAAAAGGGGTTGAAAACACCGCTTTTTATAAGGTAATTTAGGACGCTTTAGAGGTGGATATAGGAAACAAACAAAGACCAGTTAAGCTCCTACTAACTCAAGTTTTGAAAACATACAGATTGTCACCTACCTCAATCTACAAGCAAATGAGGTTAATACATTAGTAAAAGAACTAAGCAAAGGGGTTAACGAGACTTAGAACGACATGTGAGCAGATATTGCAAAGAAAGGACACTGTATAAATATTGATAAAAACAAGTCAATCTCTCAGTTGTGAATAAACATAAAAAGGCTGCCAAGCTACCTGCATTCCTTCTACTCTAAAGTCTATGTAACCTAGTAAAAATGTTGATTCAATCTTCTTCACACGTAATCAAGCTAAACAATGGAATCAGTATTTCATGATCATCTTCAAAAATGAACAGCTATTATCAATATTTAATTTAACACAAAATGTCTGTGTTGTCAACAGCGCCTAATTCCTTCGAAACGCAACTGTTACTTTTTGTGGTCAATTGATCACGTATTAAAAAAAAAATTATTGAGTCTTCCCTACCTTATTGTAAAACGGAGTCGAACAGTTAGGTGCAGTCGATGTATTGGTGTGGTTTCATAAATTGGAGGGTATAATAGTGTAAAGAGATGTAGTTTAAAGGAGAATAGGTTGGGAATGAATGCGACTAAGGTACTGTAGATGGAAATCTGTGTGAAGGAAACAATTTCGCAGGAAGAAGCAAATGATGGTGATTGAAACATATTTGAAATATTTTTTGCAATTTTATTTACGTTGTTAGAATTTTACCATTAACATATAGAATAGAATCACTCTGTGAGTCATTCGATTCGATTTAGGGTCGAAGTCGTTTCCGCTGGACGACAGATAGCTAGGGTTAGATCAGAGCCCAGGCCTCTCTGCAGATACAATGCTGAACTCAACAATCTGGCGTCAAATGTACATGAATGCAAACCACCATTATTCCAATCTTTACCTTTCTTTCGTTCCTTCAGGTACGGTAGAGAAATCTATCGCCATGTAGAACACTGGATGACGCTTGCAAAGCCATCGGGTTGGCATGATTACGAGGCAGGAAAATTTGAAACCTGTGAATATCCTGGACATCATGGATGCCTTAATCAGTTCGACTCCGATGGAAACATGCAGTTTGAAAGATATGGACCGTGAAAACGGTTCGCAAGAAAGCAAGGATAGGGTTCACTGAAAAAGAATCTGCTGAAACAAGTAAATTTTCAAAGGATATGGAGAAATAATACTGTACGACACTACGAGAATATGACTACCTTAATTCTCACGTCTAGCGTCGCTAAAGGTTCATAGGTTAGCCAAGTGCTTAACCGCAGTTTATTTTATTGTGGAAAACAAGTGAGACGGAAAGAGCTACTGCCTGTTTGACTGGGCAGATGAAAGGAAACAGTCTTCCAACGCTAACAATGATAGCTGCAGAAAGAACGCTTGTTGTGACTAGATTGTCATACAGAGCAATGATTGCCGTCTACAACGACAAGCCGTAACCTGCGACCTAGGTAATACACAGAGAATATGACACATTAAATCTCAAGTCTAGCGTAACCAAAGATTTATAGGTTGAGTTAAGTGTTTAACCGAAGTTCATTTTAATGTGGAAAACAAGTGAGACGGAGAAAGCTGCTACCTGTTTGACTGGACAGCTGAAAGAAAACAGTCTTCCAACGCTATCAATGATAGCTGCAAAAATGACGCTTGTTGTGACTAGATTGTCATACAGAGCAATGATTCCTCTCCCTGAAAACTGATGGGAAAGAGTCTTCCAAGGCTGCCAATGATGACTGCAGAAAGAACGCCTGTTGTAAGTAGGTTGTCTTACGTAGCAATGATTGTCATCCACAAGGAAAATCCTATTAATACTGAGACTTAAGTGTACAAGCTACTCGATCTAGTGACGAAACTTGTACGCTAAATTGGAGATATAAAGCTTAACATTTTCCTTGAAGGATACACGATTGGGAACTGTTATTGAATGTCTTGGATACTCCAAGAGTACTCTGATTCAAGCGGTCCTCTGCAAGCCATCATCAAAGCTATAGAATGTAGGCCTACTTTGTTCTGAGGGTAGATTGTGCGAGTTCAATGACATTGTTAATAGCGACTTTGAAGTTTGTGATTAGGTTTAGTGGACAGTTTCCCAAGTATAAAATGATGTTTTTACTCCTATAGAATAGTAGCATTCTAAAATATGGGAAGGAATCACAGGATGGGACGGGGCAAAGAAGACGTTATATAATTTGTTAATACAAATCTTGTCTTTATATTGAGCCTCAGGTGGTATACAGAAATCGTCCAAAACATATGCACTAGAAATATCTTTAGAATCTATTGCTATGTATCAATATGAAGTTTGAACGTGTGGAATGCAGCAAAGTGCTTATTGTGTGCTGATTAAGTCTGATAACAGTATGAGTAAAACCATGAATTTGAAGAGACTTATAGAGACTAATGGATCTTTTGAACAGGATGTTTGCTCGGAGGGGGACGAGGATGTGCAAAGAAAGATCGTTCTACAACCGAAAAGGGCTTCGATTTGATCTTTGACTACAGGGGTACTTTTTCTGTCACTTGTGTAGATCCCGTGACTGCTATTTTGTACGAAGTGATTTGGTCTTCTCGTTTCCTATAAATTCATCGTAAAAGCTTTCTCGTTTCACTCTATACGATTGCTGTGATCAGTGTATGGCAAAAACGATTAGGAGAACAAATCCGTTACTCAATTCAATATTCAAATTTTGTACCACTAACCAACTTTTCAAAAACTTAGTTAAGTTTCATAGAGTTGAAATGCCATGAAATAAAAAGTTATATCCACTTTGTAAGATAAACTTTTGCTTTAGGAGCATCAAGCTCAGAGGTAAGAGAGCATGAGGAACGGGCTGGGTGGTTCAGGCCCTCTCTGAAGGGAAATATGCAATTCTTGAGGGTACCCTTCATTCTTAAATGTATCAAAATTAGGTGTTTTGGAGTCTACTGAATGTGTAGCTAATCGTCGACTAGTAAATGACCGCCGACTAGTTCCTGGCAATCGACTAGTTAATGACCGTTGACTAGTCGACTGCTACTAAAAACTAGTCGACGACTGATTAAGTAGTTGACTCGTTGTGCACAGCCGTAATCAAAAGTTGTTCAATTCTGTTTAATTGAGGCTTACGTCTTCTAAAATAACGAGTTTTGCACCTTGTAAGAGATTATAAAAACACAGAGTGAGGACAATAGCAAGGTAGGGACTCCATGTTTGCCTAAGAACTTCCAGGCTTTTAGTCAATGAACAATTACACTCACTATTGCTTAAGAACTTCCGGGAAATTTATCTTTGAACAATTAAACTAACTACTGCCTAAGAACTTCCGGGCAATTTATCTATGAACAAGTAAACTAACTATTGCCTAAGAACTTCCCGGCGACATAAATATTGACAGTAAGAAAAGTCAAATTTTAAATAGTACAGTTCATTTCATCTGGTAGCATTTTTTGCGATACTGGTATTTGCGATGTGTTCCTGCACTTTGTCTCTGCTGTTCTCCATGGCTTCTTCTATACACGTTGTTTCCGTTACTTTGATCGTTCCACATTTCGCGATGGCTGTCTCTGTGATTGGTATCTCCACGAAGGCGTCTGCTTTCACCATTCTGATATCCACCACTGCGGGTGCTGGTTGCCAAAAGTGAACGTTTTTCCCTTTCGCAAAGTTTCCCCGTGCGGTTGTTTGCCCTACGGCGATGGCTGCGTCTTTGATGTCTGCTTTCATTAATACCGCTGTTCTCCCATTCGCGACAATTCCTTCTTTGTTTGGTGCGTACATCGTATGTGCTGCTCTCTCTTTTGCGGGATCTACCTCTGACTTGGGTACTTCCATCAATTGCAACATTTGTGTTCTCTCCCTTGATGTCTCTTCGATCGATGTTTGCATCACCTTCAACGTTTTCGTCATGATTGACAACTGTTCTTTCTGGTAAAGGCGATAATATCACTGGTTGATCTTTGAGGAGCTGGTTATACTTAATTTTCAACGCTTCAGGTAGAATAGTATTAAAGGTACGGCCATGTTCAAGGTACCTTTCTATTTCAATCAAAATCTCGGCAGCATCGTAAACGCGATTGACAGTGTCAACCTATGGCAGGAGAACAAAGATGAATAACACTTTTATGTAAAACAATATCCACCAAAGATTAATGACATGTTTTACAAGATACTTGGCGTATATCCAAATAATAAAGCTTATATGGCTCCATAGAACTTCAACTTCAAAGATCCCTGATGGCTCTGGCTCCTTGGATAACACAAGAAAAGTTTGAACCCTGTATCACTTTAGCTTAAATTTGAAGTAGGAAGTCACTATGATACATGGTAGGTTGACTAGTCAACCGCGTCTTGAACACTTTTCAAGCAGGGCGTTCAAGCTTCTAAGCTTTCAGTTTTCAAATTATGTTAAACACGCAATAAAAATGAGGTGCATGACTGAGAAACGCTGCTAACAATTGTAAGGAAGAGAAAAATACAGTGGTTTGCACAAGTCACTCGTAACTGTGATTGTCTCAGTTTAGCCAACGCTATAATGCATGGGAGGGTACCAAGAAAAGAGGGAGAGGAAGACCTAGAAAAAACTGGTTGCATAACATCACCAAATGGACAAACCCTTCAGTGGTCGATGCTACAAGGAGAACAACGAACAGACAGTCATGGAGGCAAACTGTTAAAAATATTAAAGTGCACCTGCGGCCGAATGGCTCCGGACTAGAATGATGATGATGATGATGATGATGATGATGATGATGATGATGATGCCTGATTGAATGATTAATATAAAGGAATGTCAGTCTGTAGAACATGCTGTATCAAACAGTAATCCCCTTCTTGCACATGCATAGACACTGATGTAGATTTATCCTTGCATCATTTCAGTTTAATTGAGAATTTATTTCAACTTTAAAAGTTTTGGAGAGTCCACCTAGTGGTATATTTAAAAATGAAGGAAGAAATATACAAAACTCTGCCCAAACACATACTTATGATAGAAAAGCCACTGCTTTTAGAGCTATTCAGAGCTAAGGTATTTGAGTGAAAACATTTTGGACAGTCCACCTAGTGGAATATTTATAAAATGCAGGAAGAAATACAAGAAACTCTACCCAAACACATATTTAGGGTAGCAAAACCAATACCTTCAGAGCTATCAAAGAATACAATTGAACGTTCAATATAAAAAACAACTTAAAAATAGAGATAAATATAATACATTAAAAGATGAGGATCAAAAAGATAAAAAGGAAATATCACATCGCAAAACTATTAGACGCCTCTCTCGACTTTTTCATCCCTGAATTTCAACAGAATTTGTTCTCCTTTCATTTAAAACATGGCTGTAATGTTATCATGCTTTTACTAACGTCGTTGCATCCAAACTGAAGAGAGCTTTCAAGTTCCAATATTTTATACGAAGATCCTTTCTTCCATTCTTAAAAAAATTGGAAAGTAGATACTTATAATACGAGATTAAGAGTTGAAGCAGAAGGAGTATGGCATGATGCCTTCTTACCAAGCAAAACCACTTTTAGCATCATCATAAGAATCTTTGAGAGCTTGGGTTAGAGTGAAACCAAACCAGATTTACAAGTTGCAGTTTAAATAGAACGTAAAGTAATAGTCTTAACTGAAATGCAAACCATATAATGTTAAAATCAATAAGGAAGTAAATATAGATACTAATTTGAAGATTCAAATAAAGATCACATTTGATCACACTTTTCCATTAACTGTGTATAATTTTGTGTAAGTGCTCAAGGTTACTAAAAGCAGCAAGTAATAGATGGTGGAAGAACCTTTTGCTAACACTGACTCACAAATTTTCTTGTGATTAATTCTGTATATACAAGTGTGCATGTATGTTTAAATACGATTCTTAAACACTGACTCTCTTGAAAGTAAGAAGTTAAATCATCAATTAGGTACTTACTATGAGATCCTTTCTTAAGCTGGTAATATTCCAAAATTGCATCGAAGAAAAAGTGCTGGAGGAAATAAAAAAGTCCCATTCTATAAGACGTTAGTATCTTTGCTTAACAAATCATGTTTTGCTAACAATAAAATGTGATATTTTATAACTATTTCAAAGCTGTCGTAAAATATTAACGAGACTTAAAGAAGAACAGAGATTCATATTTAAAATGTTTCCGCAGTCTTTCACCGTATTTCGTACAATATTAAATTATGAGGACTACTCGCGCATCAAGGAGGCATCACGAGCATCAACTGATCATAGCTCCAATCTTAAAATTTTTTCTTTCCAAAGTATCTCTTTGCAAAAATGTGTGCAAAAATTTCCAAAATATCATAATTTTTACTCTGTGCAAAAGTTTGTTTCTAGAGGGATTCGTATTTTTATAAAATACCTTACTGTAGGAAATTGACAAAGCCCTAAGTTAACTTAAGATACTTAAATTAATGCGAATCAAATTAACGCGGTTTGCACAAGACACATTGAAATCTGAATTAAATCAACGCGGTTCAGTCAAACTAGGATACATGATTCATCTCATAAACACAGAAATAAAACAAGTTTACATTATGGGCACTACTCTCGCATCGCGGAGGAATCACGAACATCAACTGCTCATAGCTCCAATCTAAATATCTCTTCTTCCCAAAGTATCTCTTTGCAAAAATGTAAATATGGATATAATCACCATTCCAAAAAATAATAATTTTTAATTTGAGACAAAGTTTGTTTGTAGAGCGATTTGTGTCTTCTTAAGATATATATTGCTTTTGATAAAGTACATTTTTCAAAACTGGTATTCAAGAATTCTCTTTAGAAGTTATTATGATCCAGTTTCATTTTTGCTTTTGATAAAGTACATTTTCGAAACTGGTATTTAAGAATTCTCTTTAGATGTTATTATAATCCATCATACCTCTTGTGATGCAGGGATTATCATTTCAATGCAAACATACATTGCTAAACCAAGATGTGCTGGGTCTGAATTCATGAATCCATACTCGTCATCATGAGAAAATGAATAACCCATCTTCTTCAATGCCCGTTTTATTTCTTGCTACGTTTTTAGTACCTCGATAACAGCTTGCTGGTTAATGCAAAAGAAATAGAAAGACTTCTACATCAGATAGTTCTCCATTACTTAATGCCCATGAACATATAAACAAATCAATGCAATACATGTAGCTATTGTGTTCTTTACTAGTAAAAAACTGCATACACGTAACCTATAGATGGTCATTGTCCTTCTGTATCCACTTAGATGAATCCTTTCTTATTTCTTTATTAAGATTTGGAATGATTGAGGCAAACCTCTCATGGATATTTCAAATGTTTTCTATGAGTCCTATGCAAGACTTATTAGGCTAGACAATCTCGACTTTGTTTTCATTGGATACCTCTCTTGCATTCATTAACTCTCTACAAACTCATCTTCTTATTCCTTTCTTGTACTTAAATAGGGATGCTTCTAAGAGAAAAGAGACAAAACACTGAAGTGTAGATAGCGTAGGCTACGTCAATAATTCTAACAGAAATACCCAACTGTGGCCAAAGGCTTATTCAGGCAAAGGCTTATTAAATTTTGTTTACTGAAAAAGGTGGGCAGGCCTTCGGCCTGTCCAGATTTTTTGAAATTTCAAAAAATATTTTTGGCGGTAAATTTTACCCCCTCCCATGCCGAATAGGATTAAGTCAAAGAAATTCAAGTCTATTGAACGAGAAAATTACGTTGGAATATCCCTTGGAATTTTCCGGCGTATATTTAAAAAAACCCTTCTTCCTATCCGTGATAGCAATAGGCGTACAGCGTCCAGTTTTAAATTATATTATACAATCAGAAAAGGTATTACTATTCAAATTAATTCTATTCTTTGTACCGTCACAAAACCCTTTGTTCTATACCGAGATGCACAATGACAAATGATGATGTATATGTCGATATTTGATAGTTCTTATAGCTAATGAAACTTAACTCATTTTTTACCTGTGATCTATTTGCACATGTCTTATTGTTTTTATTATTATCATTATTATTATTATTATTATTATTATTATTATTATTCCAATTTTATAAATTTTTTAAAGAATTTAGACATCGATTCAAATAGGCTTATGTTGAAGTGTTCTGAAGTAGCCATCAGAACATCTTACTA
>JAAAKM020004011.1:0-12031 GCA_010016025.2 Alatinidae sp. Z8VKAUB7J3 | reverse complement strand
CCGCTACTTTTCGAAATAAGGATTATCCTCAATTTGACACTCTTTTGTACATAAGTGAACGTTTATTTCTTAAACACAAATGATGTTTCTAAACAAAACAATTTATTGTAAGTAACCTAACTGATGAAGTCCTTTGTATGTCATCATTATGATATCTCAAGTCCTTACAATATGCTCTCTGTGGGATCTTCAGACCTCCCGCACACAACTGAACTGTTCTCTACTAGGTGAACCGTGGTAGTAAGATCAGATTCTTGTAACGATTACGACAATATCGGAGGAGGAAGATTTTAGAGCGAGACAACATATTTACTCATACCTATACTTATAAATATCATACAGCATCGATAACTTGAACCTTCATCATGGTATCAAATACACAGAGTTCAGAACACAGTTGACCTTTGCGAGTTTGCAACTCTGTTCAAAGACGGTTTTCAGTCTCCCATCCGAACATTCTTAATTATGCATTACTCTCATAATTACTCATTCATTAGTTAATAGGTATCTGCTAAGCAGTAATACTCAAATTATTGTATGTAATAGTTGCCAATTTACAAGTGTTAGTGGAAACTGGCGCCAGTCACGTGTTCCCATAACGGCAAACACTGAGTAGTATGATGCTAAAAAGATATAATCAAGAGGATGAGAGTGCAAATAGTTAAAGTTTAAAGGTAAACAATAATAATTTCCAAGCAAGACAACATGTCACGGTCTACTACGTAGCAGTAATATAACAAAGTATATTTTATAATTGTTTCCAATTGACAATTGTTAGTGGCTACTGACGCACACCACGTGCCTGGTTAACTACTAAAGAATGTCACGCGAATAAGTAGTTAATAATGACTTCTAGGCATGAAAACAAGTAACATAGGCCTATCCATTTATTGTTTCATTTTATGTTGATATGAACATGAAAGGATGAAACTGAAACAAATTTTAGGTAGCAGTCTTAACGTGGAAACAAAATCAAAGTGAAAACATAGCTATATATTACTATATCTCTCCAAATCGCAATGACTGGTGTTAGTAGCAATACCACTGGAAACATGCAATAGGCTCAGGGGGAGGGGGTACGGGAAATTAGTTGCTGAAGACAGATAAAAACTTTATTAAACAAACATCAAACTCAGTTCTCCTTCTACTTGTATTTTTATTGTCATTTCAACATGTTTCGTACATTTGGCGACGCATCTTCATTAACTCAGATTATTTTAATAAAGATTGTCTGGGTTGGGAGAAGTAAAATAACAACAGTAGTAGAACCTTTTCAAACGTTTATACATTAGATCGTGTGTTTTATGTGATACCTAAGAGTAAGGGTTTTTGAATCAGCTGATATCAAAATAATGCGTTCGTTTTCAAAAAGCCGGGAGTGGTGTTTACCTTAATTTGATTGTGTCAGAGATCAGAATCCCTTCCTGTTGTCTTCGATGACACTCTCAACTCTAATCCTTTGACACAAAGAATAGTGTAGTATTCTTCATACCACGTAGGATTGAATGCAAAAAAAAATTACCAAACAGATTCTAGCTACTTTCTAGTCAAGTGATTATTTTCACTCCTCGATTCCAAAGTATTTATTATATTTTCTTTATCAATAAAGACAGATAACGTAAGTCGACGTAAACTCTTGAGGGGGAATTGCAATGATTTGTAAGTTAGTTGAGAAGAGGAAGTAGGGAAAGAAATATTCTACCATACAAGAACTACAACAGCTTGGAGATGTTTTGAAATTTTAGGCAATATGTCGGAGACTTTTAGAATAGTACAATATTTTTCCCTGAGGAAAAATTGCAAAACGACAACATGGCTTCTTTCAGAAAATACGTGTCTGTAGTGCATGGAAAGGAAGAAAAATTCTAGTCATATAGAACATTCTTGTGCATTTTCAAGATAGTGTATAAATCGTTTGCACCTTCAATCTTCTTGCTATAAAAATATCACTGTAAAAGTGGCTTTACGGATGCATGGTTGCATAAAAGTGGAAAATAGTATAAGAACGGTTCCACCCTTTCAAATCTAGGTGTTTTGTCAGAAATTAAGTACTATAACTTACTTTTGTAATCATCATTTTCAAAATTGCACTTTACACGTGTTGCAAGAGTTTATCATTCAGAAACTGGGCGCTTATTTGAGGATGGGCGCTTATTTGAGTCCTGGGCTCTTAATCAATAATTTACGGTATGTTAACTATTGAAGAGCTTTTGTAAGCCATGATCTGCATAGTTGGGATTGCAAATGTTCCTAAGAGATTACTTGGAGCATGAATTGTGCCAGCATTTAAAAGTGGGAATGCTTATCTTTGCTCAAAATCAACTCGTTTGTAAATATCTGCAAACACCATTTTGATCGATAAACCCTATCATAACATCCGCTTCTTCGCCCCGGCTTCATAGTCTGTTACAAACAATGCAAGAGGTTTTCCTATTTCGTGGAGCGTGGCTTAACGGATAATGGAAGCACCTGGTTGCTCTTTGTACTTCGACTATAAAAAAGGACTTAGCCTGTCGGTAAATTGAAACTACAGAATAAGCTTCTTGAAAAATGTTTAAGAAGGTTGTTGCAATTTTAACACTTTGAAGACGTCTCCAACGGTTTTGCGGTATTTTGTAATCCGATTAGTGTTTAGGATTAGTTCACAGCCTGGGAAAAGTTAGTAACACCGATTATAATATCAAGCTATTGGACAAGTAGAGACTACAATCCAGGGACTGGGGAACAGGAAGGCAGAAGAGGACATGCCCCCCCACCCCCCAAGATTTGCCAATTTTTTTCCGTGACCACTTTTCATCTTTATCAAAAATGAAACTGATTTTGACAGACATTGTGACACACTGTGTGACACACAAGTGTTTTCTTGTGGCAAGCGCTTGATGAGAACATTAATATCCATGGATCTCTTTAGGAATTTATCAGGGACGGGGGAACAGGGGGCTGAGGGGGGCATGCCCCCCATAAAGGTTTACCAAATCTCAATTTTTTCCGTGACCACTCTTCAGCTTTATAAAAAATTGAAATTGATTGCGACAGACATTTTGTCACAGCAAGATATAAATATCAACACGAAACACCCCTTACCATACAATGACCAAAGGCACCTTAGTGAAATGTGAAAACAAAATTTGAACCCAACCTACTTGCCTCCCCCCCCCCCCCTCTATCTGCCTTACCTTGCCTCGTCGCTGAATTCCTATCTATCAGGATAGGACGTCCTTGCAGGCTCCGATAACTAGACATGCCTGGGCTACTATTACTACTTTTCAATAATCCTACAATGTGCCCCCTTCCCCTCCCCACTATGCCTCTTCAAGTGTAAAACGTGACTATCTATGGTTCTCTAACATGTACGGGAATTTACAACAAAGGCCCTGTAATAGTTCTTGCAATGTACTTGGGTGACATGCAGGGTTGTAGATCATTAAATGGAAGATTTATTACTCATTTTGAGTTAGATGTTTAGCACTAATTGATTTTATCTGGTAGTATTTGACAGTTAACACTTCTGTCATGCCAATTGGTTAAAATTCTTCAGAAGTTCAGTAAATTCAACTGCATTTTCAATTATACTTGAAAGTACTAAATTGCTTTGTCAAGAGTTGAATAGTCCTCTTTCTTTTATTACATATGCTGTCATGGAGGTGTTAGATTAGACGATTTGCTGTATTGTTAATGACAGAATGGCATTATTACTAACTAATAACAATACCTAGTTTTCCTCTAGCTTTTATTTTTCGTCAGAGGGTAATCACGATAGCTGAGAAAGTAATCATGAGATTTAGAAACATCGTATTTTTTAAAAAATAGTTGGAGCATAAAGTGTCCGAAAAGTCCTTGGGGAAGCAATTACAAGGTACCTAAAGTTTAGCAAATTCATTTTGGCACACGTTTTACACACTGCACAAGACACGTCTAGACATATCCATGAAATACCGTTGGTATTGTGCAACTGAGAGGCTTATCTGGTATCAAAAGCTACCCGATTGTGTATTTACGTAGACATTTCCTAAGCTTTAAGTAGTATGTTTGAGTACTAATTTTTATTACTATCGTAACAAAGTTGCATTCATGCACACAAAAGCATGTATGGGCGAGACGCTATTTTCATCCGAGATTCACTTTTTACTACATGTCTATTTAAATAATAGTACTTCAAGTGAGCACCGTATTAGGAAAGTATTTTGAAATCCAGATGTTTTTGATCCAAAAAAGTAAGATTATATAATCTTCATATCGCAGATGAGTGATGGTTTTTCCACTGATGTTGATAGAGCATTCAAACCTGTCTAGAGATTCGCTCAGGAAGTATTCCGAACAGATAAGGAGACATAATGCAGCTGTGTCGCACACCTTATTAGATCGGGAAATAATCGCTGGTGCTGATGCACGTCGTTCCTCATCCTTCTCCTGCAGCTCGGTTAGCAACATAAACCTAGGTGGTGATAAGCTCGTCAAGTTAAGATAATGACATCTAATCCATGGATGAATTTACATTACCATGTCAAAGGCCTTTCTTGGACTCCAAGAAACTCACATCTCAGGAGGTGTTTCAGACCCTTTGCTTTAGCATTTTTAGTTTAAGGCCATCAGTTGATCTTTTGTAACAACAAATGGAACGGAACCCAATTGTCCTTCAGCACTTTTGGTAGCCAGGATATAGCTTTTACTTCTTGCAGTTACTTTCAGCATTACCTTGCTTGTGTAAATTAGAAACTAAATTGTTTCATTATTAGCGCATTGCGTTGCATTTATCCGGATGTTATATGAAAGTAGAGCGTACTAAGTTAGTCCGCCATTCCCTTCATACCATGTTTTTACTGACAATTTGTGCATTGATAGCTCGGGAGGGGGGGCTGTTTCTTCCCCGTTCTTTAAAGGCTCATTAGGAATGTCATCATATCTGTTTTAACGTATCTGAGCAGTTCATGGCTCCTCCTCTTTTGACAAATTGAACATTTGAGAAAGCTTTGTATCGCCTTAAGTTGTCACTTATTCGTCTGATCAATATCATCAGGCTCTTACTCGATTTATAATTTTATGCAATGAACGCTGTTCTGTCCTCGGATACATTTGCGTTTGAATCAAGTTGCTATAGAACCATCGAAAAGTCATTATGGAATTATTCTGGCATCGCACGCGGTTGTCTAGGGATTTTCACAATTACAACCGCCGTGCATAGTGTTCTCCAGGACGTCAACGCTAATTTCAAACAGCTCGATGAGCCGCTTGCCCACCTCATCTTCCTGC
This sequence comes from Alatinidae sp. Z8VKAUB7J3, assembly GCA_010016025.2. Taxonomy (NCBI): domain Eukaryota; kingdom Metazoa; phylum Cnidaria; class Cubozoa; order Carybdeida; family Alatinidae; species Alatinidae sp. Z8VKAUB7J3. The sequence goes on along the minus strand of JAAAKM020004011.1, from coordinate 6,781 downwards.
CAAGTACCAAAACCCCCACGATGACCACTTGATGTTGTCCTAACATTCTCATTCTCATTAAGGAGGAATACACCTTTGCGTTTAGGATGACATAGCTTTAATACTCACTCTGAACACAGTCATCAAGGTCTTTAATTGATGCGGCTAATATCGATGCATTGTACATGATTAGTAACATTTTGTAGGGTCTGTCCTGGACACGGGAGAACATTGATATGTCACTTATCGGGTTGTCGCCAAGCATCACTATGCTCATACTAGGGTCCTGCTTGAAGCTATCTCGTCGGTGCCGCTCTCCCTTAGTTTCTTGCCTAGAAATGTAGCAGTGTGTCCAGACATTGCAGGAAAATTGCCATTAACTACCCAGCTGATTTCTGTGAGCAATAGGTCATGCCTTTTTCTTCTCACAGTGAATTTTTAATTTGCATTGTTGACACGGACCTCTGATCTTCCATGTGACAATATTAGTAACAGCGCTTAGGTTGACACGGTGTAACTGTATGGATGATGAAGTTAAGGCTCAAGCGGTTATTACCATAAATGTAACTAAATCTAGAAAGAAAAGAGAGATCTCTTAAACTAAAGGCAATAATAGCGATAATTAGATTCATTTTTTGTTTTTGTTTCAGTTAAATTATTTTATATCTCTGATATAAATTTGTAGATTATATGTCTGACGATGCTTCAAAGAATCGCTGACTGTTATTTCGATTACTAGAAGCAAACTTTTCCCGAAAACCCGAAAGTTGGAGGTTTTACATATCGAAACTTTTCTGGTTGTAGTAAAAACACCTACCCGACTCGGTTCTGATCCTACACGTAAACTGGTGCAGCAAAGACAGTCAGTCATTCTCCTGATAACCATTCACGGTCTAAACTGCAAAACTCCATCCAATGCATCAGATAAAGTTAAACAATGGAGACAGCTTCTGAAAGTACTGTGGAACTATGTCAACGTAGTCCAAATGATAATATTACAGTTTACAGAGACATATCCACCCTGTATTAACAAGCAGCTCATTTTACAAATATTGACTCTAATTTTCGCGTTAGGATTTGGAGGTCTTGCACGTAACATAAAAATTTTAAGTTGAAAGAAAAGTGGCCTCCAGTCAACTTATCTGTGGAGCAACTATGGTATAAAGTGTCTGATGATTGGTTTAGAAGAAAGGAGAATAGAGAATAACAGCGGACACATTGCAACGACATATTTTGTTAACCAAAGCTTTTCGGTCGGCTCTTGTCGAGATTCTAACGCCAACATACTTACAGTGTAAAATTACATTCGTAAATACTAAATCAAGGTCTGAGCAATATACATGTGTATTCGCGATAAAAGAAAAGAAATGCCATGATGCGATAGAGAAATTATTACAAAGAAAGTGAAATAATAAAAGTAGTGCCTAAAATTACAATAATGCACAAGCTATAGCAATGTCACTTTGAATACATATTCTTTCTGTCTGCACTTTGCTTCGCACTTCTTTGCTGAAAGGCTTTGGTTAACAAAATATGTCGTTGCACTGTGTCCGTTGTTATTCTCTATTTTCAAGTTTTGTACCACAAAGAACATATTCAAAGAAAGGAGGAACATCTTGCCATCTTGTCCTACCCAAGTAATGTGTATGCTTTTGATACCTCTAAAAAGTAGGATTCCAGTTCTGTTGCTCCTGAAAAACTGAGGAAGTGAAATGAAGTTGAAGATAACTCCAAAGTAACTTGCAGTAAACCATCACTGATAGATCATTTTTACACACCAAGCATAGGTCAATATGGATTAGAGTATTTTTAATTTCTAGGTTCGAGATTTCTTATTGTTGTTAATTACTCTAAACGGCCATATAATAAATTTTTAATTCTTGCTCCTTTTAATAGGCTCGACCTTTCAGTTTCTTTATTATTGTCTCATAATTACAGATATTTTATTTCTTTTTTTTAATTAAAAATTATTTAAGATTCTTGTCTGAATATTCTGTTGCTTAGTTTAACAATCGATGCAAAAGTTTTACCTGGCCTTAACTTTATCATATTTGGAAAAAACTAAGCACCGTTCTCGAATAAGCCCCAGTTTTGAATAAGAATACCCTCTGTATAAGCCGCACTTTGAGTAGCAATGGTCGTGAATGTAGCTTAACTGATCTGCAAGCTTTCAAGTAAGCACCATCACAGTTATTCAAAGATAACTAATGATAGAAACTATCTCATATTGTTTCTCTATTCGACGTTGAAAAGCATCTATTTTTCCCATGAAAGAAAGGTGAAACCGCTGCATTGTTTGCAGAGGACGGTCGCTAATGTCGTGAAGAACTCGCTGCTATGCTGCACAATCGTGACTTGTCAGTCTTTAAGATCTAATCCCTTTGGCGGCGAAGGTCTCATTGCTCCCATAATTTGCCTTTCAGAAGAAAACTGAAGAGATTTTAAAGCTAGTTGCCATGAAGATGATAAGGCAAAAAGTCATGACGGACCTATTTTGAGTTTACCAGGTCAGTTTATTGAAAAGACACTCTGGGAATGTGACAGGATATGCTACAGTGGTCGTAAACATAGACTTATTCCTACTATAGAAATGGACTTCCTACGTCGCTATTAAAGGCTTGTCACGATAATGGAAACGTTTGCTCAGGCGGGCTCTAGCTTCGTGATAGCTGAAGAAAGGTTTTGTTGCATTCACATACTGCACGAAACAGATTTTTGGCAAAAGCAAAGATTTATTATCTTTTAATGTAAACTAATCATTATTTTAATTAAGGAAATAACACCTTTGAGGCGGATTTATAAGATGCAATTTCCCAGACTGAAAATGAGCTCAGAAGATCATAGATATTCAACTTTTTACAAGGCGGTGAACTTTACCATAAAAGGTATCTACTGAGTTTGGAAATAGGTCTGCGATGTATGACAACACTCTTGAAGATGAAATAAGGTGAAATTGCCATGTGTTTTTTTTATGTAATGGGCAGAAAAACGCAAATGAAGATTTAAATAAAGAAACTTCTGCAAATACTGAAAAGGGTTTAAATGCACTTGCAACCAAACAAAAGCAGGAGCTTGATACTAATTAAACTGTTTATGTCACGACTAGGCCCTGTCACGAGAGAAATGGATATCTGGGACGTAAAAGTAGGCTGTATGCCGTGCTTTTTGTGAGCGAATTTTGTAAACTACACCTATTTTTTTTATAAGAAACTACCTCAGCGTCCAGCCCTCGAAGTTTCTGAAAATATTGACCTTTTAAGCCCTCAAAGTTTCTTAGAAGATTCTTATTCTCTGATACCAAATAGAAGGGGTAGAATACGCGAAGGGGGCTAGTCACACTGCTGTTAGTAAATTCACACTTCATTTAGGGTACCCTCTGTTCCAGGTTAGCCTATTTATGAAATAACTGGTTATCAAACTGTCTAAACTGCTTTCAGAGATTTTTAGGTTTCTTAGAGCAGCCCATCCAGCGCTAGAGTTTCTTAAATTTTGGGGATATTGAGCCCGTGTTTCTTATAAACTGGCTTCTTATATAAAAAAATAAGTGTAAGCCAAAATCAAAGTTAATCGCAACGACATATTATGCAATCAAACGTTAATTCATCGAGGTATACAAAATATACATATTTAGAAGAGAACAGAGAAACATTGAAAGAAGAAAAAAGGAAGGAAAACGTAGTCCCTTGTCATATCTTACTTGTAAAATGATGCAAAATCTTCTCCTAAAAGCAAATGGAATCAAAAACTGAAACCTTTAGCTATGTCTCTGCCCTCCGTCCTTTCATTTTGTTTTGCCGCTCCTGTTTTTCTTTTTATGAAAATGTTTAAAAAATATAAATGAATAAAAAAAATCAATTTACTCCATAAACGATTTATCATGTTACTAGTAACGTCAGAGTAACTAAAAGATAACTTAGCAATAAGATGTTATAGCATCATTACAACTGGTCAAGATTTCTATAGAAAATATACCACCAAGAAAGCGTTCAATGGTCAGTAGATCTGACTATCATATTATAGCCAGTGTTTTCTCTTTTTTAATTCCTTAGAGTTTATCAAAGGCTCCGTCTCCTTAACCTAGAGGTCCTCGAGGGGAAGTGAAACGACTCTCATCTTTTTGATTACCTTAAATCGCAACAGGTCGTTGTTGTAGTGTTTTAATCGTTTTACTACTTCTTGTGTTCATTTAAGCGAATTAGAAAATGTAGAGAAGCTTATCCAACAGACGCACAAAAATATATGAAACACTCCACAAATCAGCTCACTAACGTTGTCACGGAGGACAGAGGTGCCATCCTAAATAGTCAAGAGGGTGGCTGTGTGATGAGCAGCAAATGCCACACCCACAATTATTCTTCTATACGCTGCTACGCAAGATATAATTTTGAATTAAGTGCAAATACTCATACTGCTGAAAATTTTCAACCAAACATTACGATAACCATTATCAAACAATTCACAAAATGAATAAAATTTCTAGTAACATTAACCCAAAACTAAATGTTTGGAGGGAGGCTCAAACCCCCGACATTTTTCAAAATTTTAAGAAGGGGGTTCAGCCCCCTGAGCCCCCTCCACGGTATCCCTGACGGGGTACTGTAAGACATCCATGCATCTCATACTCGATCAAAGATCAATCCCTTAATGCATCAAAACATGTAATAAATACCTTGGGCTCAAAGCTCGTCTCATGATTAGTGACGAATTTGACATTGCGGACATCATTCAGCTAGAAAAATCCTGAAATGTTATCAAAGTAGCAAATTCTCGTAATCATTTTATGTTAGTATATTGTCTTTGCCTTACATATACCAATGCGTATTTCAAATTAGCTTATACTTCATTCGTTTACTGAACAACTTTAACATAATACATCGTTAGCCAATTGACAGAGATGGAAACAGCAATGGTTATAATATTTTGTTTTCCATACTTTTTAAGAAGGTACTGTTTTACTAACACCTATTGTGTATCCTCTCGTTTCAAATGATTGACGTCTTTGGCGTTGCTACTACGTGAGACTTCAACGCCTCCACTTTTTGGTCAAATAATGTTATTGCTGGCAAAGAGGAGCAGAGGAAGCACTGAAATAAGAAAGAAAAAAGCAGAGACTGTCCCATGTCATCTCTTAATTGTCAAACGCTTCTCTAAAGATTGAATAGAAGGAAAGGAGAAACTATCCACTATCTCTCAGTTCCTTTTCCTTGTCAAGAATTTCAAGTTGTTTTTGAAAGTGATTTTGGTATCTGTGCCCAATCTAATTAAACATTGGTTTAAGTATTTGGTGGATCTCCATTCGGAACAAAACAACAAAAGGTACAGTCAAAAAATGACTGTAACGCGGAAAGGTCACAATAACTTGCTTCAAGGAATGTGTCTGCATCAACTAGTCAATGCTCTTCCTGATATCCAATGCATTATAACATAGGTATTGGAATAGGGCAATAATAAGGAGCATTGCCATTTGCATTGTCGTAGGAGGCCATAATTGGGCATCAAAGTAATGTCTGATCTGTTTGGCTTCTGTAGTATTTAGGGTGATAAGCAATTGCTAGGTTTCTCTTCTTCAATGAAGCTCTTACCAGTTTCTAGTATAAGATCTTCATTTTAGTGCCTTGACTAGGATCCCTGACATGTTTGATCACTGCGTCATATCAAGGATGTTCTTTCTGCAATTCCCAATAGTGGCGGTCGTTATATTTTGTGACCACAGCGGCTGTTTGTCCTGCACCTCTATTGTCCATGTCGCTGTTGCTGTTATTTCGATGTCATCGATCCAGCGCACTTTTTGTCTCCCTCTCCGGTGTTTCTTACCAGTCTCCCTGATAAGCAGCGGAGACTCCGCGGTTTGCGGGTTAATCATTAACACCGGGGGCTACGGTATACAGGAAAGATTTATTTCAATCAATAGAAGGGATACATCATTCGCGAGTGTTAGGGTTAGTTGACGCTCGTGTGTTAACGCTGAGGTAGAGGGTGTTTGATGAGGTGATGGTGGAATTATGTGATAGTTACAGAGAGTTTATTGTGATTGTGAGGGATAGTTAAGGTTAGTGTACAACCATGATAAGGAGAGTTGATTTACGTGATACTCCTTCCTCTGGTCTCCCTCTTGGTTGCTTCCAATGCCTTGTCGTCGACATACCTTGCGTTTATACAAGCATTAATAAATGCCATGAGTCCAATCTCCATAACCTGCTCCATCCATCAAAATGTCTCCTCAGCTGTTGAAGGATTTACTTTTATCATTCTCTCGATCGTATCTCGACAGTTATGACGCAGCATTCGATACTCATACGTGACAAAATATATTAGTCAAGATCAATTCTCTTGTTCTATGATCTCAATGACGTCATACACTTTGCTATGTTCTCCTTATGGCCAAGTATGATGTAAAATTTGAACGCCTTTTGCATTTAAAAACATTGAATGACAATTTCGTTTACACGAATATATCGTGGCGTAATAAATCATAGAATGCCTCAGATAGTGCTTTTGAATTTTTGATTAGAAAATCAATCATGATAGAAAGAGTAAAGTTGGAAAATCAGAAAATCCAATGCCACAAGACGTAGTGTTGAAATAAGTTCCTTTAATGTTGTAAACAATTTCTACTTCATAGCATCGTTTAACCAACTAGAGGAATTTACTTAACATAACAACTTTTGAAAGCTTATCTATAAAATAGCCCGATACTCTTAGCTGACACATTATGCACAACATTGTTACTTACATGTAAGCAAGTGCAACTGGAGCAGAGGTGGCACACAGGACTCGCTCATCAAGGCCACCTCGAGCAGGC
>JAAAKM020004007.1:0-12033 GCA_010016025.2 Alatinidae sp. Z8VKAUB7J3 | reverse complement strand
GTCTTGGCAACACACTCTTGACCTGGATTTTATTTTGAAATACAAAAAAAGGCGAAATGCTAAACCAAGAGTCGTGGGATGAGAAGAGCCAAAAAGCCCATATAAGGTAGGATTAAGCTAGCACTATCAGTATCCTCATACAACATCGTTCTTACCACTCTTTGAAATCTGTCAGTACCCCTATATTTTGACTTGGTATATAAAAAGCCTGTTTCGCCAAGATCTAGCCAGTTGAATACGCTGATTTTTATCAGATATGTTGCTTTACCTAGTATGCAATTCACCGTTATTCTTTTATGTGACTGTTTGCTGGAATAAATTTGTACTCCTGTCACCAAACAAAGTTCCATCCATTCAAGTCTGTGTAGAGCACCCCTACCGCAAGTCACCCCTTATACATGAACGATGTTTGAAGGCCAAGCTGTCCGTCAGTCAATGTACCAGACTAACCACCTTGGGCAAGGCACTTCATTTCCCGCATTCCCTGGCCTCTCAATATGTTGGAATAATTGCCACAGACATTGTTTAATGTTTAGCAATTGTGTGTTCTTACATTGCAATAAAAAGTGTGGGGGGGCGTGAGGGGGAGGGGGCAGTGCGTGAGAGGTTTAAAGCATTTACTGCATCCGTCTATTGTTACTTCTTTGATTCAAAAGCTGATTACTTTGGTGTAAAGAAGACCAAATATCTATGTGTGACAACGATTCAATGGTATTTGGGCAGGGGGAGTACTTGCTTTAATTTTACACCAAAAAAGTTTGGAATCTTCTGTACTCATAATGTACAATGGATAAGGTGATTGGGGGGACCGATGTGCAAATTTTTGCAAACATATTTTGTAATCCTTGGTTTCGGCAAAGTCTTAAATAGCTATCCCCTCGTATCCTCCCCCGGTTTGTGCTTGATTGACAGTACAATTTCTCTGTCAAAGACACCTATAATGTCCCTGTGCCTGGTAACCCAGGCCAAATTACAGTGCTTGTGACTCTATGTAAGATATTATAGTTTTACAAAACTGACCATTTAGAAAATGTGTAAGTGTAAATTTAAAAATACTAATCGCTTAATTCACTTTCCTACGCCGTAAAACTTCTTTGGTGAAAACAAAAGACATACAATCCGTTATAGTTGGAACAACGGGCCATAAATTTTCTTGTTTATTGTCTTTGAACATAGTAGTCACCAAACCTCTTACTCGTGCGTGTTATTAGAAATAGCCGTCGGTATATAAGTAGAATAGATTATTTGATTCGTGGTCATAAAATGTGTAGGTTCTCGTTTTTGGAACCTAACTACAAGATCTATCTGTGAAGTAATTCAGTTGTTCCCTTTAATGTGTCATTAACCCCCAGTACTGATGGAGGCACTGACCACGTTACTTGCACCAAGGGAGTTACGAGCGTCGATTGCATAAGTGCACAAAGTGTTACGTATTCACCTGAATTTTGAATATGAAACCTTCTTAGTAGTATTGGATTCGTGTTATTTTGTTTGTAATTTGAAAGAAGCACGGTACTGGAAATTTTGTTGTCAAAGCATGGACGTCCGAGCCAGCTTTCTTACAGAAGTCAGTTGTTATACGGTGCTACAAATGCGGTTTGTACAGTCAAATAATAATTGAAGAGACAGAATCTCATACTTTGCTCTAGCCGTATTTGCCATCACTTGCAATATTTGCCGAAAGTACTGCTTTCTTTTCCCTACCATAACTTTGTGACAAGAAATTTAGAGGGGCACAAGATGGCACATTTGATCTGTGTGTTGACAACACAATGTATGGTTCCAGGCAAGCCATGCTTATTGCTTGATCTTTAGTTTGATATGCTCTCCGTCGCTCACCCCTTCTTCCTGGTGGTTTATTTGCATACCTCTGTGCTTTGAAATACCATATTAGATTCAAAAAGGGAAAATTGCGTACTGATCATCTGACGATTGACTTTCTGTGTTAAATTTTCCCCACTAGTTCTTAACCCTGCCAAGCACGGCCTTTCGAGACTCGAGCCAGCACGGGGAGAGGTGGTAGCAAGTAAGCCCTGGGCTATCTTAACGTATATGACTGCTGTAAAACTTTGTTATAATATAAACCTCGATATCAACGTTTTAAATGTGTTGAAATATTTGACGTTAAACTTAAAGGTTTTTTTCAATGATTGACTACTCACACCACAAACTTGCAAAGTGGTTATCGGAAATTCTAGAATATGTACAAAACAATTTTTGTTTTATCGAAAATTCGTTCACTTTGCAAAACTATGCAGACGCTAAGCTTTAACCAAAAACATTCGTTTAGGTGCTCCTTCAACAGTAGCAGCCTCTTTATTAAAAACATTTTGACAGAAACTATTGAAGTTTGTGCTAACGGATTGTACGATGGAGAAATTCAAAGCCCTCCCGTACCTAAGGACATGTTGATTGAATGGATGAAAGAAGCTACGAACTCGCTCGAATTCAGTTTCAAAAACACAATGTTCAGAGAAGGTTGACGGAGTCGTTATGGGCTCTTCCCTCGGACCAACTTTAGCAAACATCTTAGTAGGGGTCCACAAAGCCAAAAATTTGATAAAATTAATCATTCACTTGTGCATTTTTCCAATATTGATGATATCTTTTTTGTTCTCGACAACGAACAGCAAAGTAATCAAATTCTCCAAAATGTTAATGAATTGCATCCCGTTCGTAGGTTGGTGTATAAATAGTTAACTTTTCTTGTACGTTTGGGCTGAAAAATAAACGTGCTGTTTTTCTACTAGTATTTACGGAAAACCCTCATACACGGGACTATATAGACACGTTTTGCCCTATAACTGTCAAAATCAATCTCATCGGTACTTCATGTCACCGCGTTATTATTATCTGCTCAAAAAGTAAACTCGACAAGGAATTAGTTAAGTTTCATCTGACCCAAAATATGGCGCTTTTAAGTACTCATTATATTTTCGACAACCATGAATAGGAAAGGCTTCCGTAAGTCTTAGCGAAAAAATATAGAGGCCGTAACCAACAGTTTTCCCATGGTACAACCGCGTACTGTTTATTCCACCCTAACGTTGCTGCCTGTTTCCCAAAAAGACATAGATAAAAGTAAATTAGTTTACAAATTCACCTGGTGATGTGAGAGCCATTATATATTATATGTCGCAGATAATACAGGAAAGAATCACACAACATATTTCGGCCTTCATTGGCCGACGCAGAGAAGTTTCGAACGAAACCGAGTCAACAGATCACAAAACAGACTCGGCAGTAGAACAGCATTTGCTTGAAAGTCAAACATATGCTGGCAGCAACAAAGATAATTCGTTTAGGGAATTAGCCATAGTCCGCTCTGCATAAGACGCTGCATCCATCGAAACAAAGATACCGGTGCTCTGTTGACGAAACAATTGTTTACAGCCTACGCATTTTTCAATAACACGACTGCCCAAAATGTGTCGCTCACGTGCTTATTGTATTCTACGACGTATTTCCCCTTTCGTAGCTTTTATAGTCTACTCCGCACGGTTGCAATGAGCAGTTTATGGCAAAAATGTTACACAACACAATATTAAAATTTTACCACTAATTAACTATTTAAAATAAAGACTTGATGAGAAATGTATCGAAACGCGGCGAGAAACATACTGCTGCTAATTTTTTATCTTTTGCTTCACTTTATATTAATTTATTCCCTTTGATAAGCCTAGAAGTACAAGGACTTTTGAATACAGCTAGCAAATCACGAAGTATTAAATGTACATCAACTCCTCTTCCCTTCTCGGATTTCCTGTGTATTGATATTTGTCTGACTGTACTCATCCCACTTTTTTATCAAACAGTGTGTTGCTGTTTCATTACAGGGAATACAAATAACCTGAATATATATGCATTTTATTTACCAGGCGGAAAACGTAATTTTGTGATAAACAACAACGCCCAGCAAGTAATGCGCATATTAATCGCATCTAAGAACGGTAAGTAGCGTTATTTTCTACTTCAACAGTAAAATTAATGTTGGTGTCCTGAGAGTTGATAAAATTAGGAAAAGGTTACTGTTGAAGTAGGGAATAACGCTACCTGACCGTTCTTAGATGTTTTGATTACTCGTTCTGATGGCTCCTTTCATACTACTCTTTATCGCAAACCAATCTTTACTGGTTTTCTCACTCCGTTTCATAGTTTTATCCCTACCAATTACAAGAAAGGTCTTATTTTTACTTTAGTACATCGTTATTTTAATGTTTGCTCAACGTATGATCTTTTTAATGTTGAACTTTCGTAATCCACTTGTTTGTAATGGTTACCCCACTAGATTTATTGATTCATGTTTTAATGTTACTTTTAGTAAGTTATTAAGTTAGTAAGTTATTTACACCTCGTAAGGTGGTTTCATCAGCTCCCAAACGTGCCATAAGTTTTTTGCTACCCTTCACGAGCTTACATTCTCTAGAAATTAAGAACCCTGTCAATAGGCTTTTCCACATTTGAATGTACGTTTTGTTTTTACCCCCTCTCGTCGCCTCTCGACATTTTTCCAAGTAAAGGACAGGATTCCCAAGTTATTGCGGTCTGGCGTCGTTTATAAATTTCAGTGTCGTTGCGGTAGCGCAATGTATTTGGGTCAGACGACTCGCCAATTTCAAAGACGCCTAGCCGATCGCTTGGGGACCTCGGCCGTTACTGGTAATCCTCTCTCAACTCCACCCTTTTCGAGCATTTGCTATCACTCTCTTCAACACTCTCATCCTTTTTTTGAATCTGATTTCACACTTTTAACTTCTGCCTCTTTTGAGTTCTCTCTCCTTATCAAAGAAAACCATCTCCTTGCTAAACTTAGACCGAATTTGAATGGAACAATAAGCTCGTTGGCATTTTAACTTTTCTAATTTCTGCTATGAGGCTCTTTTATTTTTCCTTTGTTATTAAGTATATTCTTTATTTAGGCCACTGTGTCCTTAAATATCGTATCCACTGTTCAAGTTTCTTGTACGCTGAGGGTAATGCGATAATAAATGGAAAGCTTGGTTATTAAATATATCGTTTTATATGTTCAATTTAAATCTTCAACATGTTTCATATGCGCATTCTTTGCTGGGCGTTGCTATTCATTACGAAACTTGAATTTATGTTAACTTTTGCAGTAAACCTGTTTATAGGTTACCTGAATCTGTCATTATTAGACAGCTAAGAACAAGATATTTGAAAATTTTCACACAACATTTGGCTTTGAACTGACGAGTGTTGGTACACTTAAGATAGTGCACATGAGTTGTGCTCTTTGCTGCAACTACCATGCAATTCTCAGTAGAATAAGAAACAACATTTTGAGATGTGGCTCTAGGGACAGGGACATGATCCCGTCTTAGTTATATTAACGCCACCTATCAAATTGGTGAGCGGCGTACAAACATACCTTCAAAATGCGCAGTGATGATATTTTTGCTTCCTTCTAAGTATGCTACTGATTCATTTGCCATTTAGTAGATTCAACGACTCTTCGATTCCTTAAGAATGTTAACAGTATATCTAGAATCCTGTCAACTTACCATTTTTAGATTTCAAGAATGTTAATGATTCAGTTTGAATCATCTCTGAGAAAGCCTTCGGTCTCTCGAGAGTGCTATCATGGAATCAAGCCAACTGAACCATGAGGAGTTTTCTTACAAACTTTAACGAATCGTAAAAAGATAACAATGGAAACAATTAGTCCTCTTCACGGTTGACAGGTTTCTCGAAAACCCTTTGATACGAACCGCCTTTTCCTTAAATCGGTTTGTTTTCAATTCATAGATTCGTTATGGACAGGACTAACAAAAAAGCTCCTGAATAGCCATTGGGTTTTGATTTTTACAAATTCAATGATTTAACTCTTGCTTTTGTCCTCTCCACGCTAAGAAAAGCTTTAGATTAAGCACACAGCCGCTACCAGTCACGAAGTTGTTGCAGTAATTAAAAATATACTATGATTATTATTTGACTGCAGTTCAATTTGATGGGAAATCTGGCAGTGAGTATGTCAAGCTACACTAGTAGACGCCACTCTGTTTTAAGAATTGCCACTGTCTATCTTCAATAAAGATTCGTTGCTTTACATCAAGTTTCGGCTGATTTCCCCTCACAGAAATTCTGACGACAAACCTTTTCCCACTCTTGAAAAGAGATGTGTCAACATATATACTTCACAGTTCATTAGGCAACTTTATTTCTTTAGTATCTGTGAGACGTCAACGCTGCAATCTTTCAAAGAAATCACAGGTTTTACATAAACAGTATTGGGCCAAGTTGAATAGCAACCATGGCCTGTGTGACCACAATTAGAGTTGACGTCTGTGATAAATCCACTTTTCTACCAAGATCCTTTTGGGCTAACAAGCATTCTACATATTGGATAATATGACTTTGACGCTATTAAGTTCAGACATCTCCGTTTAAAGCTTGACTTTATCAAATGCTGTATCCCAGCCGTACAAACTCTTGCAAATGAATGCATAGTATTTATGAATTGTTATTGTGCATGTTATTTCATTTTTCTGGGCTCAAGTTAATAACTTTCGTGAGACATGTAGCTACTACTCCTAAATAACAGATTGATTTTATCTTGGAAATTCTAATTAAGTCCATAAGTGTCCCCTTAACCTTAAAACTTTGTCTAAATATAGTTGGAGTCTTGGCAAACAACAGTTGGTGTTTTATTAGAACGATTGCTTCTGTTACCTGGCTGTTTATCAGACTAAAGCTTAAATTGTTTCTCTCTGCACAATAGTTAAAACCAGCTTGTGTTTATTTACTGGAGCACGTTCTTTGGAACGTTTTTTTAAGTGTATTATGTCGTCTTATCATAAAATTTTCTCTTCCAGTACATGCGGTTTCTTAAAATACAGTAAAGTTTCCAGGGTATTTTGCAGGTCAGTGTTTTAGAAAGGTGTTTTGTAGAATATATTCACCTTTTACATCAGCAAATCTTAAAAGTGAGCCTCTTTTAGCGACGTGAAGATATATTACATCACTATCTGTTCTACTATTTGATACAACTGCAACTTTAAATGACAGGCTAAGGTTCAGCGATACTTTGAACACTAAGTCATGGCTACAAATTTTACTCATACGTTCATAATGCTAGACCATGTCTCAAAACCAAATTATTTTAATACAACTTGTTATAGATAAATCTAATCGGCTGTTATCTTAATGTTGAAAATTCTTCTTAATATTATAAATAGTATCAATAAACAAACAAGAAGTCAAATTTCTTAAAAAGCAAATCTATGTATTTTCCAAAAATCCGTAATTTAATAAACGTACATACGTAAAAGCATCTGTTTTGGTTCAAAATTACTTTTAACTAAGAAAAGATACCATTTACAAATGTTTTCTTATGTTGGTTGATTACCAGTAATTTTTCAGGGTTTTGGTAACGAGTATCATTGCTTGGCAGCTAGAGAAATAAAAGTATTTTAACATCGGAGGTCAGCTACCTCAGTGGGTAGGACGCACGCCGCGAAAGCGTGGGTCACGGGTTTGATCCCCGATGGTGAAATATTTTCTATTTCTCTAGTGTCCTTTTCCAAACTAGGAATTGTTTACAGGCAATTAACAATATTTATTTACAGTCCCCTTATAATGCACTTTAAGTTTTCTGGTTAAAAGAAACAATTTGAAACAAATCCTGCTCTAGTTTAAGACCTTCAATTGTTTAAATAAACTCTATACCTTTCTAAAAATTCATTCTCTTTATCCTACGTAGGTAAACTTAAGAAAACAACAGTTAAGCTTGCGAAAGCGAAATGTGATATTGACTTTAACGTCTTATATGATATAAATTATAATAAATGCCTATACATGTATATTTTTAAATTTATAAATATACCAACGGCAAAGAATATCTCATAGGGTTGTACCAGCTTTTATGTATATCTGTCTCTATCATTATTTATCATTTTATTCAAACCTATGACCATATCCAACGTCTTTGGAGCTAGTCAATAGCCAGTTTAAGTCGAAAGAATTCTGTTACCTCTAACAGAGGCGGATACATCAACAGCACAAATAGTTTGTATCACATAATAAATTTAGGACTTGTGGGCAACTATATGTTAAGGATGTCAACGCTTTCAAATGAGGATATATTGTTAACAGCAGGGAATAGATGAACTTGTCATCATCAGGAAGAGATCAGCCTTTCTCAATTTACGTTTGGTAAATCTTTATCAAAGGGAAAATGTATGGATATTAAATTGCAAATAAATGGTTTAAAATTAAGCAAAATAAAACGATAGTTGTCTCGTCACATTTAAAGATAAAAATTGATCCATGTTTTCAAATGATAACTATTTTACCTCTACCTTGTCATACAATAGTGATTAGTATTGGTTTGAAGTATACTTACGGGAATACGGAGAAGCTGGATTCCCTGGACAAGAACATAAGATACACTCCTAGAAAATCAATAATAAACATCTGTATATTTGATGAAGGTCATAACAAACCATTAGAAAGTGCTTATCTTTAGATTATTGCATATAGCATCTATAACAGTGGTCCACATGTTTCTATTCTGGTCGTAGCTCGACTGCGTAAGAAAGATCTATTAGAGACCCCTTTGCAAATTGGATCATTATACCAAATATTGATATACCTGCGATATGCTTTTTTTATAGGATTCGACTACAAATCTCACCAATAGTCATGATATTGATATTGCTTTTGCTATTTATTTTTAGACATGTTGTCGTAAAAGAGCAAAAGCCACTATTTATATTCTCTGATTCCCAATAGGTTACGGACCCGTAAAAATTGTTTGTAGGCACCTTAGATGATTGCGAACCATAGTTGTGGAACACTGATCGACAAGAGCGGATTTAAAATCATCAGTTTTCAAAAAATGGCATTGGTCACGTATTCCTGTTTCTGAGATATTTTCTATTTCTATAGTTTTTTTAGATAACCGACCGTGCATGTTTGAGAAGTAATAAAAGCTCTTGGTTATCATAAAATAATTTTCTTACATATCTCGTTTAGCTATGGTAACACTCAAAAAACCTCTTATTTTATTGGTGAAACTTGTCTCCGATTCTCTTTAAACTAAATACATAGGCACAGAAAACATTGTTAACAAAGAACTTATAGATGTTGAAAGGATTGAAATTTACAATAGATTAGACACGATTGGTGGAAAAACACGGACGTCATGTAAAATCAAGTAACACATTGAGCGCTTAGGATAGAATTAACAAAAAGCCGCTAATATAATTTCAAATTCTGATTTTTCGTAATACCGTATACGTTGGCAACATTTACTTATTGACAAAATGAAATGCATACAAATTACTTGGAAACATGTCCAAAATTTTACCAAAGCCCAGCCGTTACAACTGCGATGCTAAGCAGTTGGATTCTAATAAATAGGATTAAACTAGTAATGAATTACTTAATTATAACCTTTCTCAGCGAGACTGACTCTTTTATACCAAATTAGATCATTTAATGGCTTCTAGACATTTTACTCCAAAGATGAAAAGACACCAAAATCCCAAAACGGATGCTATAATATCATCACGTGTTGACAAGGAGCAATACGTTACAATCATTACCTAAATATACAAGAAAAATTATAAAGTAACTAGTTAACAGTTTCAAATATAGAGTAAAGTTCTGATTGAAGCCGCTTCTATCGTAAGCATGAAGTAAATTACAGACGCAAAATTCCTCAGATAATCAGATAACAATCAAATACAATCATAAATGGTAAGTACATACCAGAATCCGCAGAAAGATGATAGAGGTAACCATTGAACAAAGCATCGTTTCAGGTTGATATTCGATCAAGTTTATTTCGCCTGTAGGATGATGCTCATGTTGCTTAGATTGTTGCTCTTAACATAATGATGCTCTGTAACACGATTTATCAACTCATAGTTAATGAGACTAATGCTAATAAATATAGGAATAATGACCTGTTCCTCTCAATGTGACTTCAATGCTATTCATGACGCTATCTGGTTACCTGCAATTGTTGATTAATACCTAGATGGTATGCCAGCAGGCATGACATAACTTATGACACAAAGTGGTATGCACTTACGTGCACCTTCATAGCAAAATATACAGATCTCAGTATTATTATTCCCCGAGTTATTGGCAACCAATTAATACAATGACATAATTTAAGTATAAGAGAAAAAGAACATGGTTACTTCCAGTGTTCAAAAGCGTTAACTATAATCATCAGAACTAAAAAACTGTCAACTGTTTTCTCAAAGTTTATTTTCGGTCTTCTTATTTGTTATATACCAGGGTGGTGTGGAACATTTATAGTTCTCTCTGCATATACCTAAAATAAACAAGGCTTTACTATTGTTTAGAAAGATTGAAGAGCGCTTGCTACTGCACTAGTTTACTGTAGCAATGGCGGTATTCCTTACATCAATGAACCATGATTTATTAAATAACGCCACAATGGCCTATATATTTACCGAAATTTGTGATGTTTTCAAACACTACAAGGTGGAAAAAAATTGGGTTAATGTCGTAAAGGCTAATTGAACATGGTGAAGAATAAAACTTTACCTCGTGAGATTTACAATCGAAATAGAGCTTCTGATGACCTCGCATGTCTGGGTTATCCAAAACACATAAGGAAGACACAAAACTTTGCCATATTTTTTCAATGAATGATTCTTCACACCACGGGATAGCTAAGTCATTACTGGAAATTTTGGAACCTGTACAATACATTTTTGGGGAAAACTGCATCAAAGATTCGTTTTCATTAGCTTAAACAGTAACAACTTAAGGATTGACGAAAAAAGGTGTTTCACGTGCTCTTTTGTCGTTAGCAGCCTCTTTATCAATATTTCTTTGTCTGAAAGTATTAAAATTTGTTGTCAACACATTGTACTGTGGAGAAATTTAAAGCACTCCAATTTTCAAGGAGGTGTTCATTGAATTTCTACACAGTCTCACTATGTATTTTTGTGACTGCTGTGGATAAGAAAAGTTTCCTTAAGTTTAAGAATAGGAACAGCCGTGGAGAAAAGTGCAAATATCAGTTAATAATCCACCCAGATTTTGCTGCCTGTTGCCTAAACAGACATACTACTAGTCACATATAAGGGTCTATTAACCTGCAAATTAACGTTTCCCTCTGGTAGTGAATTTATAAGTTGTACCTTTCAGATGTTACAAGATAGAATCGAGTAACACTTTCCTGCCTTCATAAATAAATGAAGTAACATTCTGAAGATTTTACCTAGTCGTTTAAACAAAATCAGGTCAATAGATCCCAAGGAAACTAGTCAATTTGTTAGAAGAATTTGCCAGAAAACCCAATATGTACCAACAATTATCGGTTAGATTCATTTAGATTATTAGCCAAAGCACGAGCTCCCTTCCATCTTGGCTCTTTCACGAAAACAAGGACACGGGTGCTCTGTCGACAAAAGGTGAATTTGTTTACAACTTACTTGGTCTGGAATAACACAAGTAATAGAAAATCTGTCGCGCACGTGGGTGTTATTTTCTACGACTTACTTTGGTCTTTTCGTCGTAAAAGCTTTCTCGCTTCACTACATACGATTTCTGGTATCAGTTTATGACAAAAACGTTTATCAAAATGTAATGAATCCCTTACTGAATGCGCTACTCAATTTATGCTACTAAATATTTTTGTACTAATAACTTAGAGCCGCCTTGGTTCAATGGATAGTTCACTTGCTTTCTCTGCTAGAGGGTTCGGCTTTGATCGCCCGAAGGGCCATTGTTGGCGATAGCAAGGGGTATTTGATCTTAAAGTGCTCTTAGTTCCATCAAAATCCCAGTAAGTGCTCTTAGTTCCATCAAAAGTATATATATATATATATTCTCAGCAGACACATTGCAATTATATATAGTTCTCAAAGAGTGGAGCGTTACCACAATAGCTTGCAATTAAACGGCGCTGACCGGATTCGAACCGCGACCTCATGACTTCTAAACCAACGCTTTAACCATTGAGCCATCGAGGCTCAAAAGCTAAGGTGAAGATTTTAGTGTCAATCTTTCGCGAATTCTCCTCCAGTC
>JAAAKM020004005.1:0-12033 GCA_010016025.2 Alatinidae sp. Z8VKAUB7J3 | reverse complement strand
CACAAAAATTGATATTTATGCTGGAAAAGGAAGCCCAAGGTAAAACTCATTTTAGAGTACCTGACATTTTTGAACACATAAGTCAACCACAAATGTTGCTTGCTTAAACCCAATAATTGTATAATTCCTTTTGTTTCTGATGCACAAGAATCCACCTTAAGGAGGGCCAGGGAGCTTAAACCAGTCTAAAATCCACTCATTGGGGCAGAAAACGTACTTAACAAAGTTTGGTTTAATTTGTTTCAGACAGACGGGCACCTTAAATCTTACTTTTCATATTTGGTTGTAGATGTTTTATTAAATTTAAAACGGGGGAGGCTCAATTCCACACTTCTTCTTTGCCCCGTTCACTCTGTTACTGGTGTTTATTTTTATGAATGTTAGACTACATCCATATGTCTATATGTCAGATTGTATTCTCTAAGATTTTTTTGTATAGGGGACATTTGTTAAGGTGTTGGAGATGGATATGCCTCTATTTTATCATATTCATTCTAAATCTTGTTTCAGAAGCAGAGCTGCAAGTTGATAAGGTAACTTTCCAAAACGATTTGTTATTTTTTAACTGTGAAGCAGATTTAGATTGTTATTGCCAATTCTGTATGCCTTCTTTCGACAATAACTTAGCTTGCAAGTTACTGTTTACACCCAAATGATTGCAGTTTAGAGATAGCATGATTGTGTAGTTAGGTATCATATAGCAATTCACAGGTTCCTGAAAAGTGTGATGATAATGAACACATTGCCCCGTAGCTTTATCACTTGTACTTTTTGCTTCAGGGTCATGTAGACCTTAAAGAAGGCACAATTTTATTCACTGATGATGTTAGGTAGGCTTATCAATTTATTTGAGATTAAAGTCTGCCCAATTGTTTTAAAGTTGGTCAGTTTCTTGACAGCTCCATGGCAGAATTGTAGCTTCTGGCCTTTTCTTTTCTTGATGGAAAACAAAAAGTGGTATTTAAAGACAAAAGTTTTTGGTCATTGTGATTTTAATACGGGCAGTATCTAAACGTAGAAACTAAGAAGTAGTTCCTACTTAATGAGAAAAATTGCACTCTAAACTTCTGATTTCGTTTTGAGAAAGAGGCTGGCTAAATGGTTGATTGCTTGGCTCTAGGCGAAATTCTTGTGACTGTCAGCATTTGATACGTAAAAAGACAGCCAAAATGCAAAAGTAGAATCTACCATGAACAACCTACGTTATCATTGTTGTAATTTTTGTGGAATCAGAACGTTCTGCATTTCAACACAGTTTTGAAAAGCCTTCATCAATATTGTGTTACAGTATAACATTTTGGATAGCAAGGGGCTGCAGTAACTTGCCATCAGACCAAACACAATGTTTAGTATCCCATTGTGTCAGCCCTATTTAGTTAATTATCTTAGGGTACTAGTTTTGCCGTCTAGTAACAAAGTGTGTTGAGAATGAACTTTCTGGACATGTCAACCAGTTAGCTAACCCAAAGATCACTAGTATTGGTTGAGTGAGATTAATACAATTTTCTTGTTAAATATGGGATTGCTGATTAAGTAGTTCACACGCTTGCTATTCACTACGTACAGATAATTGAGTTAATACCACATGAAGTACTATATTCCCCTGCATTTAATCCCATAGGCTAAGACAGAATTTTGCTAATCCGTTATTTTATCATTTAAAGAAGGTGCCTCATGACTTTTAAATTATTCGACGCAAAACGAGGCGGGTATGGATAAAAAAAATTTGGATACTTTCTTTAAACCTCTGTAGTAATAAGAAAAAAGAGAACGTGTAATAAGAGATATTGTTGTCAGAAGATAAAGTTAAATGTGAATGTCTTATTTACTAGATTATAATTATTATTGTTCGTTAATTGAAATGTACTCTGTCTTCGAAGCCCACTGAACCTGTAATGACAAATCGAGTCAGCTTAGTCTTCAAAATAGAATTTCAGAACGCACCGCGAAACTGTTCCGCAAAACTTTAAACCTGCAAAAATTCCAAGAAACCTAACTTTGCAATGTTTGGGATTGGAATGTCGTTGCGTTTTGTTGCACAGACCCGTAGCTTGTAGGAGTTCATTGGAAGTGAAGGGAGTATGGTCAAACTGCTGTTTTATGATAAGAGTGTTGCACTGCACCGCGAAAATTTTAAAATGTGTGAAGTCTGCCCCTACGAAAATTCAAAAGCTAATTCGAACGTTGAAGCTTAGAGAATTGCAGTTTATAAGACTCTCTCGCTTGTGTGATGTGGGTGATGTGGATGTGTGTGATGTGTGTGAAGTTGGAACAGAGTAGCATTTAAAATCCATGCTCCACTTATTCAATGTTTTCCCTTTGTTTTTTGTACTAGGGTGCTTTGAAGCAGTTAATGGATATGGGATTTAGTGAGGCAAGGGCACGAAAAGCACTTATCGTCAACCGAATGTCGCCTATGGAGGCGATGGATTGGTTGCTACAACACGAATCTGACCCGACAATCGACAACCCTCTAACATCAGAAGAAATTAGTGAATATTTACCCGAAAAACGCAAACGAACAAGGAAACCAGGTCAACGAGAATTTGTGCCAAATGCCAAGGTATTTCGTTGTACTCTATGTTGGGGCTTTGCTTTGATTTAGCGAAAATGGTCTTTTTGGGAGTACCCATTTTTCTCGGCACGTTTTTTTTGTCATGTTCTAGAGAGGCGTTGTATATATGTGACATTTTTGGCGTTTGTAGTATCTGTGTTTTCGAACCGCGACCATCCAGCAACCACCAAAATGTAAACCAGTTGTCCTTCATATCCATATATCTCTGTCTTTCTGTATATCAGTCAGTGTCCCTGCCTGGCCACTCAGCTACCCAGTCGACACGAATGCTTGCCTAAGATTATGTTTTGCTTCTTACGAATCTGCATTTCTGGCTTTCTCTACATATCTATTCGTGCATATTTGGTTCGCAGTGCAACCTAGCAGGAAAAAAAGAAATGCTCTATTGACTGGACAACCCAGGCTTCATTCCATTTTCAGGAAAATTTGATTATTGCAAGTTTTAAGGTAAAGATGTGTGTGGCCTCCATCTGGTTCTACAACTTACGTGTGTACGTTGTTACTGTTAGGTCTGTCTTCATTAACGTATACTTGTCTCAGTTATTTGGGAGCAAAAGCCAAGTAGCGCAGAGGATTGTCTCATTTCTATTCAGAAACTCCTTTTTTCCATTTCCCCATCGCCTTGAACTTGAATTTTGATCTTTAAATTCCAGTACTTCATCTGGGCCACAAACGAGTCCTTTTCGAAAGTGGTATACCGGCCATGGTAGCTCACCGTTATGTTTTCCCATGTTTGTTACAGGCTTTACACAACCTACAAGATATGGGATTCGAAAAAAACGATGTATTTGAAGCCCTTAAAGCAACAGGAAATAACCAGGAAGCTGCAGTAAGTACAAAGATACTTAAGTACTAAGTATTTATTTCCCAATGCTCTCTTTCCACTGTGAACCAATGTATTATTATCTGTTTAGCGTAGCACGCTGCCTCACCTTAACAACCAGGCAGTTCCGATTTTAATTTGTTTGGATAAGACGGGACCTAGATCACGGATGATCGTGGTGTCAGAGAAATGAAGAATCAGTTCAGTAGGATTCAGTGTTGATTCTTGCATCCGAAAGATAAGTAACTGAGACCACCCCTAGAAAACGGGGAGAGGCATATAACGTTGGGCCAAACGATTTAATTATCCCCTGAAACTACACGTTTTAAAAACGGACATTTTTAGTACGAGTTCTAAAATGTGAACTAACACCGCAGAGCATTGGCAGAAAGTGGTTTCATGTTTGACAAAATATTGCTATTTCGATCGGGAAATACGAATAACTAATCAACGGAATAGTACGCATATTTACCTCATAAAAAGAGAAATTGCTACAAACTGCGCGTAGGATGGGTGCCTTGGGATACATTGCACACAGTAAAGTGCTCTTTTTACGATTACATATCTCACTGTTTCTCTTCGCAGTTGGATTGGCTTTTGGGGGATAAATACTCGAGAGGGTCGAGCATCGACGAAGGCTTAGATACGTCAAGGTAAGTAAATGTTACTCTTTAGATGACAGGGGTAGGTCAAGGTAAAATTAGGTATCTCTGTTTCCCTCAACCTTGTTATTTTAAAAGTACGCCGTTTTACTTGTTTTGAATGCTTGACCACAATCACTAACTCGTTGAAATAGTAATTTTGAAATTTTGAATTTTGCTTAGCTAAAGACGTGATTTGAAACGTTTATTACGCATGACAATATTTTTGTAGCATCTCTGGGTTTTTACTTTAAAGTCCTTTGTATAACATTGAAACTGTTCTGAAGTCTGTTCTTGTTATTGGTTGCATGTCCCAAAGCACCCTCTTTCCCGGTCTGCGTATCTTCCACTAAGTGTTCATTATTCCAATTTTCTGGAGAGTAGAGAAAAGAGGGGGTTTGAAATTATACAAGCTTGCAAAGCTACTTACTAGAGGAATAGAATACTTTCATTGGTTTGATGGATGGGTCGCGTACCAGCCCTTTCATAGCCATGCCACATGATGTAGAGAAAGTGGTCAGGGAGCTTGATGTCAATTGCCATTCCCGACTGGCCGACAACGTGAACCTAATGTCTCGACCAGAAAACGTTTAACGTAGCTTAATCAGTAATAGGCCTCATTTCGAAGCTAGCTGGCATTTTCTATTTCTCTGGTATCTATTCAAACTTGAAGCAACTTTATTAAGTTCAGGAGCACAATTGTAGTTCTTTAAACTGTCAAACTGCACAGAATAGTAATTTATAATATATTTTAAATTTGTCTGCAACAGTTCTTTATGTAGTACATTTTAGGCATTTAGTCGACATGATGTCTCTGTTTCCCTAGAGAAATCTCTCTAGTTATATATTGTTGTAGCTGAACGTTTCTGCCACAAATTTGAAGTACACCACCATTTGCTTTACTTAGTGTCATTTTAATTTACTGTCATTTTAATTTACTGCAATGTAGTTTTATCATCTATTTTGAGTTTGTTACTACAACTTGTTTATGGCAGAGTCATTATTTGGCCAGCCGTCATTTACTCATTTATTCATTTTTTCATTTATTTGTATAAACATGATTTTCATTAAATTTTAGTCCGATGTACAAGGCCATAATGGAGCACCCTGTAGTCCAGTTGGGCATGACGAATCCTCGAATTTTACACGGTAAGAACAATCATGTTTGTTTCTATCTTACTTTTTCTTGCCACTCTCTCCAATTTTTTCAGACTTTTTGGCTCGGGAAACTGGCTCGACATATACACAAAGTAACTTGCGCATTTATTTCAAAGATTCGGTAGGATCTGCAGCACCTTATAAAGAATTTTCACGAGTTCCTAATTCGCAAAATTTGATGGTTGTTATCATTGCATGCATTTGCCGAAGCAAACTCAAAGCGTGGCAATCGGATTGTTTGATCATGGTGACTATCGGAACAGAGTGGTCCAGAAATTCTCCAGTAAAGTCCAATTTTATCACATCAGACGGACGACACGTCAATGGCGATTTTACTTGGACACCTTTTGTGAGAGCAGTTGCTTCTTACTGAAAGATTTCCCACGAGCGTTGACGCGTTAAATGACGTACAGGTGTAGATTTTCTCGCTGAAGTGATGTATAGAAACGGTTTGCCGAAAGTGACACATTCCGCTGTTTTTACTCAGAACCGTTATGGCTGATAATAAAGATGCTGGTTGTATGTGTGTGATCAACATGTGAAAGAATTCGAAGGGGTGGTGTGTGAAGGCTGTTTCCAGGTAGAACACAGGTATTAAGTAGGCATTGCGCTAATGTGGCCGCTTGGAACAGTTTTTATCCGTCATTAAGTGTCGCATTACTGCTTTCGTATTTCCCAAAGGGCTCCTGAACACATCAACTAACAAAAAGAATGTTATGTAACGTTGGCTCTCTAATTTATACTTGCAAATCTTATTACTCCACATGTAAGCGCCTGTGCTTATGCTCGTTGTTAGTCACTGGCGCTTATTAGTGACACGAGAAACAAGACTTTCGCGACACTTTTTGAGCAATTTTTGTGTATATCTTGATAGTTACATTCTGGCCGTCTTCACCTTAGTATCATTTAAACTATGGAGTCCGTTTTCCTTACGTGATCTCTCCTCTTCGTGTGAGAAGCAGAGCAACGTTGTCATAGTGAGTCATTGTCAAAGGACGTATTTGGTTGAACAAAAAATTTACTAACATCTTATGTACTATTACAACTAAGTAGCAATTTGCTTATGTATTGGAGCATGGTAAACACCACAAGACTCCTTTTCAATATGTGATTTCCTTGCAAGTACAAAGAAATAGTTGTGTTGAAAAGCGTTGAACGTTGAATGCCCTTTTTCTTATTCCCTAATTCAACAGATAGATATCATTCACCAATAGATGTTCTGCATGAATAAGTAAAATTTACGAATAAAGATGCCACTGACAAACATTGCTCATAGAAAAATTCTTTCTCATACCTGAACACAAGTGAGTAAACTCCTTTCCCAATTTCACCCCCCCCCCCCCCCCCTATCCGTCTTCATTGAACATTTAAGTTACACGAGTTTATGGCCGTATTATTCTACATGTATGCATGTAGTACTTTGCAGTTCACGTTACAAATATTTATACTGCCTTTTCTATTTGACAGCATTCGAAGACATGCTGGAAAACCCCAACACAAGCACACAATACATCAACGACCCAGAGATCGGCCCGGTCTTACTTCAAATCTCTCGAATTGTGCAGTCGTTCTCTAGGTAATATTTGCATATTTTAGCACCATTATTGAAATACGGTATTGCAGCAGATGAAGGGAGTAAAGACCAGATCGAGTAAATGTAGAGAAGCGTTTGAGAAGTAATGGACATGTCTGAATGTGGAATGTTGAAGAATCGGGACCCAGTTTGAATGGTTATCAATACTTGTTTCTGCTGTGCAAAAGACCATTCTCCTCTTCCAGTATC
Organism: Alatinidae sp. Z8VKAUB7J3; assembly: GCA_010016025.2. Lineage (NCBI taxonomy): Eukaryota > Metazoa > Cnidaria > Cubozoa > Carybdeida > Alatinidae > Alatinidae sp. Z8VKAUB7J3. The sequence goes on along the minus strand of JAAAKM020004005.1, from coordinate 5,053 downwards.
GATCAGTTTTGGTGCCCAAGATCTAGTTTGTAACTATTGGAAAATCCTGGTGACGCAATTGTTGGGGAAGTGGAACCTCCTTAACAACGCAGTTTATTTGCCTCTCCCTCCTTCGGAAACTAGTGAAGCAGTTCCTAAAAATGCCCCCGGTTAGAATGGATTCTTAGCTATAACGGGTCAAGCTTGAAAACTGTTAAGTAGAAAATAAGAAAACAATGATGTGATGTGTGTATCAGTACGAAAAGCTATAATTTGATTGCCCTCTTGCATACTGTTGCCTTATTTTATAATTGATTCGGGAGGTTCAAACTTACATCCTATGTACTGAGGACCAGACAGCGTGGAATGATAAGATAGCCTGAGAGTAACAGACAATCCTGACGTGTCCTGACGGTAAGGAAATTGCACGCCAAATTTCTCTAACAATCGCCAAACATCAAAATTCGGTTTAAGTGGATTTAATTCAAGCCCTGTGAACACTGTTCCCTGCCCAACCGACTCCTAAACTATTTTGATTCCAGCCCCATTCGAACTCTCAGTGTTAAAATTAGGAAAATAGGAACTGATTGATTGGGCCGTATACGTAAAAATATGAAACAGTTTGATATTTTTTGGCCACCAGTCACACATTGACTGTTTTCCGCCCAATATCCCTATCAAAGATGAACTTTAGGGAGAAATTAATAAACCTCAAAAGCAGCAAGTTAGAAAGGCCTCGACCGCTTTGTACACGCACAATCCACTGACCCAGTCGTTGCCCTTCGGTCTTGAAGTCATTAATCTGCCAATTACTTGGCCTTTACCTAATACGTTGACCTATACTGGGTATATCTTGTTAGCTCTGGCTATTTTAGCCATCACACCTATTTTTAGGTAGAAATAATTTTCTTATTGAAATTAATAAGCATTTTTCTCAGTGGTTAAGCCGGAATGATATTCAGGTTTTAAATGTCAGTCGATATCAAACAACTGTTTATACGCAGTTGTTGAAAAGCGCAGTGAAAGATCTTTCCAGCAAAGGCAGAAGTGCTGGCAGTAATTAAACAGAGGTGGGCTCATGAAACCACATAAGGGATGGTGGTTGGTGAAACCCATCTAACAATCTCAAGGACACATCATAAACCGGTGGGTAGCTGAGTACATGAGAGCCCCGCTTTTTAGGGTCATTTGTTCTCGAATATTGCACGTCATGAGTGCATGTTCTGTGAACCTTCTGAACCAATGGTTGGGCCAAGTCAGTATCACGCCTAGATACTAATCTAGGGAACAGACGTTGTCATCAGTTTCTGTAAGCTCGTATCTGGATCCATAACCCGTGCAAGCAAAAATGAAAGCTCCGTAATTAAACTCTGAAATACTTGCTCTAATGTTTCCCGACCAGCCTTTACGAGATATTTAGTAAGTCCTCTAACATATAGCAAGCGTATCGAATGGGAAAACTCCAAAGCGTCAGACCTGAGTAAATTTTTTGGATAGTGTACATCATCCCACATATAGTTTCCCACATTTTTTTGTGGATCAAATCTTGTTTATGATAGTAAATCTAGGAAACGTATTTAACTATACGAAATACCTGAAGCCAAGAAAAGTGACATTGCCATTTGTTATTGGTATTGGTATTGGTATTGGTATTGGTATTATTTGGGGGTCTTGTGAGGTCGTCCAAAGTTTTTAAATGTGAAAACTTTGTCTAGTAGATACTGGAAGTGGAAGGTGGTCACCGAGAAAGAGGTGTAATATTCAATAGCCTGTATGCATGAGTACTGTATTGTGAATTTGTATAAGGTAGCTTTGGTGAGAGAGGACGTTTGTCATATCATTATACAAGTGATGGATGGTAGTTCATTTTTCGACGGTTAATTTAGTTTTTAGTTGTAGTGATAGGTCAAATAACCATCCTTTTGTGACGTCAGGAGATACTCAGATCGACGTGAATATTCATACTGTAGGTAGAAATCGATAATCTGGATGCTAGTTAATGAAATAGGTATTATTTACGTTATTTACACGGTTTCGAAGAAGATGTAACTCAAATATAAAAATTGTTCTGATGTTAACGTCAAATTTCAAAAATCGCAAGACTTCGAGATTGTTCCAACCATTTTGAGTACGTCAAAATTGGATGTATTTATATATTTGCGCGTTTTCTGAATTGCGCAATCCCCAGTCGTTCACTCTTCCGTATCCAATTTTAAGGGCGGAAATAACTGTTTAATATCCAAGATTTGAATTAATTTATACACCCGAACAGTCAATATTTCTGAAAATGTTTTAGCTTCGCCAGCAACTGAAGTACCCCCAGATATGCACATATAGGGAAAGAATAAGAGTAACACTCAACAATTTAACACAAGAATACTTAAACTACTATTCTCCACGAATGCAGTGTGATAACGACGCACATAAAGTATAATTCAACAGTTCGAAGGGTTTCCACCGTCATCATTTGCCTCATACTGCATTATTTTCACCTTTGGAAAGTTTTCAATCCAAGGTAATTTCTGTGCTTCTGTCACCTAAACTACAGTAAATATCTCCACCCCACCAAACTATTGTAACCCTAGTCTATAAAATGTCACCGGTACATCCACCTCCGTGACTCATCACCCCCCTCCCTACAATGGGGTAGCTCAAAGCTTTGCCGGACTGATTTTCTATTACAGCTTATGTACTTTGTGGACTATTGAATTCCTTAAAAATTCTGTTATACTTGTAGCGTCAAACTACTAGTTGAAAGGTTAGTTTACTTCCTCCTTTACCATAAAAGGACGATTTAGTGCGCTTGGTCGGTGAGCTCCTGACGTCACACTTGTATCAAAATAGAGATAATTGAAAGGGCACATGAGTATTGTATAGTAATTTGGTATTTGAATTTCCAGACTAAATAATTTGCACATGTATGGTAGAAGAAATCTAGAAACGGTAGTGTTGCAGCCACTTCGTTAATAATAACATGACCTTGTATTTGATTAAAATGCGGCCATACGCCGCGTCATTGTTTTGCTGACTTGCTCAAAGGCTCATTTTCGTATATGGAAATATGCGGAGTGTGAGACTTGTTCAAAGTTTCATTTACCTGTGGGAACACTCCCAAATGTCATTTTAAGTGTTATAAGCCATTCTATGGTAGAGTCAAAGTTAAAAAATCTTACATCTTAAAAATTCAGTGGATTGCAGCTTGTTGACTCACTCATGAGCTGCGGTTTGTATATTTTTCTGTGAAACAGAATCATATCTGCTGGTAAGCAAAGAATTTATGGTAGATATATTAAGGGCAGGCTCTGAGCAAGTCGAAAGTTTCATAATTCTTTTCAAGAATGCCGATAGTTTGTCATATGTGAACAAGACTTAGTCTATGATGTGTTTGACTGCGGAAGGAGGAGACCGTTGTTGCATATTTATAGTCTTAAATACATTTATTATGACACGTAACCGCTGTACATATATCCCGTGGTCTTCCTTGCGGCCGCGACCGCGCGCAACTTGGGCACAACTCATGAACCGTAGAAGTCTCGGCCGTGAGCTGTCACAGAAAACAATTTTACCGTTCCAGGTATGTGGAAGCCAGTAGTTTCGAGAGCAAGAGTATTCGTCCGCGATTATTGATTGTATCACCTGGAGTCCAGAAGACCAATTTATCGATATTTTAAGGTACAGAAATTTTGTTAGAAATCGAGTTGGACTAAAATATATTTTATGAATTTTGATGATTCACTGGGGAAAAAATGGCGGACAAGGTAACCTAAAGTTATAGACGTTAAAAGGCGTCTAATTTCTTACGAGATTAAGGGGGAAATGTTTTTCGATAAAACTTATATATAAATAAAGTGATGTGAAGGATTTAGTCACTTCAATGATTTTTGCCTGCACTTTCTTATTGAGATTAAAATGGAAAATGGACGAAAAATGACTTCAATCCAAGATTATGATCGTCGGTGTTAAAATAGAATGAAGATAATATATAGAAATAGCACGGTAGCTCAATATGCTAAATTTTACTACAACCATGAACCTTCCACTATTCTGTCAGCCAAAAATAATTTTGCGGATCTCTCTGTTTTGGTCTATTTTGCGAAACTGCTTTTCGCATCAAAGCCTGAAATATAACTTTTCAAAACGCAGCCGCCAGATTTTAAATAATGTCTCTCGCGAATTTACGGAGGAATTTTTTTCGTGCCGCAAAGTTATTGGGTTTATTGATGTTGTTTGATTGATATTCTAGAGTCGTGTATCACTTTACTAACTTGCCTCATCTGCATATCTCAATATTGGAAAACGCGTAGATTCCTAGCGCCCAACTCAAGCCAAGTGTCTGCTTTAACGTTTCCGTAATTTTCCCATCCGTCCCTATATCTACTTCCTGCTGGCTCCTGAACGTTGATTTGAGTAATACTCAATACCATGCTGGTATCTTTTATGAATGCAAGAACGTTAACACAAGTAAATTTAAACAAAGTGAGGTAATGATTTACTGTCTTAACAATTTGCTTAAACCATATCGCACAAGAAATCATAACAGAAATTTTTTGCCCCCTAAGAAGACGTGATGCTCCTGCCCTCCTTTGAGACAGCTACAGGGTACCCACAGGTCGAGCTAAGAATTCCAGCACCCAACAGGCCTACTGAATAATTTTCTCACGGGACCCTTTCCAGGCTTTGGTTTTGTTAAACTCTACTCCCCTTGCGACGATACTATGCTTATCAGATCTATTACAATATTTGTTTTGGGGCTGTTTATCAAAAAATACTACCCAGACAAAATGGCACTTGCAAGCAGTTTTGTTCCCTATTTAATACTTTGTCAGTGATGTGCACAGGGTAGTAAAAAGTTAGGACTACACTACAAAACTTTGTCAGAAACCGAGATATTCTTGTGTTATCTTGTCTACCCCCAATCAGTGACAAAACTAGACACGCAACTCAAAATTTTAAGCTGTTAAAATAAGGCCCCTTGTTCGGAAGGGTGCGAAGTTAACAGAGATCTGATGTTTTTGAAAACTAAATATCTGCATTTCTGAGATGCAGTGTATATTCCATTGAAAGGAATTGGGAT